>PPHD01004089.1:6026-23831 GCA_002909625.1 Bambusicola thoracicus | reverse complement strand
CTTGAAAAAAAAAAAAAACAGAAGGGCTAGGAAGACTCAGTAGCCTTTGTCAGTCATTCAGGACTCTAATCCAGTTTTATGTGGGAAAAGGAATGGTTTTTGTTTGTTTGTTTGTTTTTGTTTTTGGTTGGTTGTTTTTTTTCCCTTTGTCTGAGGAAGAAAAAACTTTATTGGCTGATGGAGGAAGTTGTGGTTCATGGTTTAGATCCAGACCACAACAGAAGGAAAGGTATCTTGGAGATGCTTGTGCCACGGCAACCGCAATCAGGGTGCAGCTTAGCAGGGCACAATACTCACTATATTGTAACTGAAAGTAGGAAAACAAACATATTTTTCTCTGCCTGTAAGAAAACTGAAAATGGTTTTTCATTTGTGGGACCCCTTTGATGTAATTCAGCTGTAGTTATTTGCCTCTAGAGAAATAACAGGGATTTTTACTTTATCCTCACACCAAAAATGTGAATGCAATATAACCTATCTTGCCAAAGAAGTATCTTTGCAGGGAAAAATTTTGTAAATACAAAATTTTTATACTATGTGCTGTTCTCTCCTATCTCTTTTGTTGCAATGTGCTCTCAGGGTTTCCTTCTCTAATTTATCTGGAGAGAAGAACTTGAGAAATATAGTCTTGGCTGTGTTGTGTACAGTACCTTAAAAATAATCAGTTATTAATTAATAATTAGTGAGAACCTCAAATTCAGAAATGAATTATGCACCAGCCTAGTACACCTCAATATCATGGGACCTCCCAGTCTGTGTGGGATAAAGAGCATTTCCAACATGGGGTTGTGTCATTATGGGTATGCTTTGTGAGAATAATAATCTCTGTGGCTCATCACAAAGAAATAGCAGTTTTTTGACAGCTTTAGTTAAAAAAAAAAAAATGCTGCTAGCAAAGTTGCAGAACAGATTAGTCACCTTGATGTAGAGCCTATTCATCTTTTCTGTTGTAATTATAAAATCTGTTCCTTTCTTGAACCAAAGCAAAAATCCTTCTCACAGGTAAAAAAGCACAGGCTTTAACAATATGAGAAAATTCATTTCTTATTGCCATCTGCCTCTGGGATGCAAATAGGAAGGGGGTTGACACCGTATATGCTCTGCCTTGGTAATTTAGATAATCCTGCTGTGATCTAGTCCCACATCTGAAGCAGTGACTGTCAGCATTTACTTTGCAATAATACACATAAAAAGAGGGTGAACAAAAGAAGTACAAAGCGAAGAGGAAAAAGACAACACAGGAATTTCAGTTGTAAGACTGCACACCAACTTAATGATCACATTCAATCTCTTCTGTTTTTATGTTCACAGTGGTTTTCTACCTTCAAAGGTAGAGGGATGGAACGATGGTCCAGTGCTGTGTGGAAAAGCCAATGCACTCAGAAAATGGGTCTTTGACTCTTCTCTGTGGTAGGCTTTCTTTATGCCCTCCGGCATGTCACTCTCTGCCTCTGGATGCAATTTCACATCATAAAAATGGAAAACCTTACCACAGAGGGACAGTGATTCTGTAGCACTGAAGATGGTGAGATGCTCATATACCTGAGCCTTTCATCTGCAGTAGGTGCTGCTGTGAGAAAATACTGACATGATACTATTGTTGCTGCTTTCTAGATCTAACCTTCCCTCTGTCCATTTCTGGACCTGCAAGGACCCTGGCATTACTTTGACTATTCTACATAGATTGTTCCAAAAGTAATAACTCCTATTTATTTCCATGGAAATTACAACAGATACAAAGAGCGCGAGTACTTTAACAGTTTGTTAGAACAGATTCTCAGCTACAAAACACTGTTTTTCAATAGAGGCACCACCATTAGCAATGCACTTTTGCTAGTGATGAACAAAAGCCTGCATGCTGCGCTCTCAAAAATCTGCACCAGCAAAGGTGGACTCACTGTCACTGATGCTACTGCTGAAACGCACCACCCACCACCTCTCTGTGTTCACATCCACTGTTTGGTCTCCATTAGTGTTCAGTAAGTGTTGGTGAATGTCAATCAGTGCAATTATTTCCTCATGGAGGAATTCAGTTTCACACCTTTGCTTCAGAGGTGTTTCCGTGTCAAATGCCATTCTGTCAGACTACCTCTCTACTGTCATCTGTCACACAACAACAAAATTTATTGGAATATTGATGGGAAGGTTCAGCCTCTACAGTCATACCACCATCATTCACTTTTGATTTTGTGGGCTAAGATAACCAGATAGGAGGCATTACTTCTGGAGCAGCCGTCATAGTGTCATCTGGTCAGGACTTGGCCTGTATCAATACTGACTCCTTTGCATTTCTCTCTGTACATTTTATTACCTCTGACCATAGCCTGTCTCACTGCTGCAAATAGCAAGCCCAGGCACCCATTGTTAGGCACGACACTGTGAGATGCAGATGCCCAGCAGCTGACATGTAAGGGATGTAGCACAGGTCCTCAGTAATGCATTTAACCATGTCCCTATATGCTATAACATTTATTTTCATATTAGCTGCTTTTGTTTGTCTTGCTTTTCTTTGAGCTGAATGCCTTGAAACCCCTTCTGATGTAGGTTGAAGAATTAAGGTAAAAAAATGCTATTACAATGCACTTTTTTCCCTTGAAGAATAAACATTTACTAAAAGAGTTTATTAATATTTTTTTTTGAAGATTATCTTATCATAATTGCATAAAGCCTACCCTGAAAATATATAGGAAAGTAATAATAGCAGAAATATATATTCCTCTTCCATGACATCTGTTCTGATTGCTGAAAGCATCGTCCTTAGTTTGAGTCTCTGTACAGCAGGAAGAGAGGTATCAGAAGCAGCAAGTATTGCTCTTGTAGTTGTGAGAGATACTGGGTGCTGAGAGTACAAAAATCAGAGGCATCATTCTGTTCTATCAAAGCAGATGGTGTTTTCATTGTCTTGTGAAAATGAAGTTGAACTCTTGTACCATTGCTTGAAGATACTGTTTTACCTTTACTGTTCCTGAAAACCATCACACAAACTGAGAGGAAAGGATCACGATCATTTATTTTATAAAGCCCTTTGCAAAAAAACAGCAGACGCATAATATGTCTCAGCTGGCCCAGATGCAATCTTAAATAGGGTGACCACCATACATCTTACTAACATTTGACCTCATTCAATGAGAGTTTAAATAACTTAAATGTAGGAACATACTAAAGAAGAAGAATCTTCCCTGCTGTACTGAGTGAAAGGGTCTAAAGCTGTCACGGAGTAGCTCAGAATAGAAGATTGTGTTGTGTTGTTCCCTCTGGCCTTTCCTTGGAAACCGTAAATGTATGCTGTGGGAGGTCTGTGACCTTTGCTAAACTTTGTAAATCTTTCTTAGCTTTTGCTTGAGAGTAGCTGCATGGCAATATTTGTTGCTCTTGCATGTAGTTTCCCTCAAAAAAATGAAGTTTGTTTCACTATAAATTACATTTTTAGCAGAGCAGATTGCAGAATTCTGTTAATTACTGATGTAAAGGTTAAAAACACAGCCTTTGCTAATCCAAATACACTAAACTTTAAAAGCATGTGAACGCTTGGGTGATATTTGGCTCTTCTGAGCACTGAGAACATGTGCTTGGCAAAAGGCATAATTTGGTACATGCAGTAGGCACCATCTCTACTGAAGTCAGAATATTGTGAGTTCATGACCCCTGGTTAAGAAGAGGAGCTAGGAGTTATCCCAAAGTGCTACTTAGCCTCACACTCACGTGTATGGGCCTCAGATCGGAAGAACTTTGCTGTGCATGGCAATATTATCACTATCTTATGCTTTACAGTGGTGGTAGATACTGTGGGTTCATGTCTAATGTGGCTCAAGCTGCAGCCCAAAAATTGCTGAACAATCTGAACCTGAGAACAGATGCTTCCAAACAGAACTGGCCCTTAAAAATGATAAAGTGTGTTTCCTGCATAAGATAAAATATGAAATGCAATAAAAATGGAATACATACATATATATTTAATTGACAGTAGTGTTGACTGAGAGTAGAATTCAGAGCTGAACATTGTGATTTAAACACATCCCTGTTTTGCGTTCCCTTTGCTCTAGAGACTGCTTCTACCTTAACCAGCAAGAAAATACTGAACACTGTTATTTGTTTCTTTTGCTGGAAGTACCTTTCTTAATTTATTTCTAACCAATTGGTGCCAGTTGTTGTCCCTCTATAAGGATTGTGTGAGGCAATAAATATCTGCCATGCAGCCAGCCAACTTGGCCAAGGCTTTTGATTTATTTTGAACAACCTCTTTGATATTTTTCTTTCTTGAAGATTTATTCTGTAGTAGGAGATGACACTGTTGTCTTCTGTCATTAATGTTCCTCTCTTCCAGTGACACAGCCTGTTAATTAGAGAAAGGAGATAAATTAAAAGCCAGGTGGCAATCTATAAATCTCTACTGAAAAAGATGATTTTTCTTTGTATCAGGCTTTGGCACTTTTATTCTGGTGCGAAATGAAAAGAAATATGAGTTGGTTTTTGTATAATTTTTGCTACACATTTCAATGCTGATGGTTCAGTGCAGCTTTAACCATTTAAAACTCGGTGTTTTTTATGTGCTTTTTAGATTTCAGTGCTCACCCTGAGATTCCTAGGTGTTGCCATGTATTTCTTTTAAATGTTGTCATAACAGTTACTATTCTGAAACATCATGATCTGTGTTTTCTCAAACTTTTGAGTTGTAACTACAAATGATTAGATTTGACCCCAACAGAAAAATGAAATTATTCTGCAAATTGTTGGAGGCTGTCTATCTGTGTTGGAACCAAGGAATATTATTTACTTCTCGGAGATTTTTGAGCCAATGCAACACCCATTTTTTAGACTATACCTGAGCAGCAGCAGCAGCAGAGAAGTGATGCCAGGACGAAAATAGCAGTAGTGATACAGAACATTGATGCTTTCACCTCTTTTGGATTTACTTCATATTTAGGACTTAAGTCAGCCTACCTCTTGGTCAGAACATAGAAATGAGTGGTTGCAATTGGCTTACCATAGAATATTAGAACATATGGAGTTGAAAGGGACCTGTACGGATCATAGTCCCACTTTGGGCAACACAGGACCACACAAAAATCAGACCATAAGACTGAGAGCGTTGTCCAGACTCTCCTTGAACTCTGTCAGATTGTGCTAAACAAACCAATTTACCTCAGCTGTTCCTCATACCCTTTGACTTGTTTGTCTGAACAGGTTTCTGGCTGGTTAAAAACTCTCTTGTTCCAGCTTGCTTGATCTAGGCATCTTTAGGGTTGAAACACTCCAAGCAGCATGTATGCATCATAAGAGCACATAGAAATTCTTTGCTGGCTGATGCACACAGTAAATAGCCAGGTTTAATGACCTAGCACATCAGGCATTAATATGCTCACCACAGCGTCTGCTGGCAAGGCAGTCATCAATCAGACTGGGAAGGGCTCATCTCCATTGCTCCCTGGAACAGGCTGATCTGTAATGCTGCTGAGCTGCCATCTTCTGATTTTCTGCTTTTTTAATTGGGGTCTCATACCTTTTTTGTGTGTCAGTACTTTTCCCTTTTGAATGCTGTAGCCGTTAGCTAATGTATCTCTGCCACTCCTTTTCTCTCTGTTTTCATTTTTCTGGTCTTGTGTGGCTTTAACTCATGAGTGTCCTCACTATGGGGATAGATGTGCTCACCACAACCTCCCAGCAATGATTTTATTAGGGAAAAAGAACCAGGGTCACATAGCTGTTCTGCACCATGCTTGGTCTTGGCTCAGAAGCTGCTGAATCCTTTAGCCAAGGATTTCAGGGCCATCAACGAACAGGAACACTGGACTCTTACAAATTATAATGTGGATACTAGATCTGTCACCAGGCTGTAGCAGGCTATATAGTGAAGTCTTTTAGAGTAGATTTGGGGTTGATTTACTATTGCACGTGGGGTGAACAGTATCTGCTTAGTGAAGACTAGCTTGCCTTCTCCTTCTGTGGATGTAGACTGCTTTATGGTCCATTCTCACCGTTATCAATTTGCTGATTCACCAGTAGATTGCTTCAGAGGTGGATCTGTAACATGTCGAGTTTCTTCTGTTCATTTCAGTATGCCCTAAAATCAAGAGAGCCTTCAAGTGTTCAGGATTAGTTTCCAGTTGAAAAGGTTGCATTCAACTTGCTTCTTTTCCCCTGTGTAGTCTGTTTTGTTGACTGCAAGCCAAGGTGTTCTTTCTGTTGCACTTCGAGTAAATACTGTAGATCTGATAGCTGTGTGCGTAAATTGTTATTGTTCTGCTGAGCTGGATTTATGGTAGGAGTTACTGTATTGATTGTCAAAGAAGACACCTGATTTGTTCCCTGAAATTATACTGTACAAATCCCAAATGCAATTTGTCTCCAGCTGAGGACTGATCTCTGAATGTGTCCCTCCCTCTTCTTCCTCTCAGTCTTCTTGGTTTAACAGGTATAAGGTTGGAAGCAGCTCATGCTGCATCACCTTAAACAGCAACTCACACATGCTGCCTGCCTGGTACAACAGAAATCCAATTTCACACTGATATTTTTTACTTTGCTTTGTTTGCTTTTCTTCACTTCCTTAATCACTGAATCATTACAGTTGGAAAAGACCACTAAGATCATCTAGTCCAACCATCACCGCCGTGCCCACTAAACCATGCCATTTCTACACTTCTCTTGAAAACCTCCACCACCTCCTGCAGCCTGTGGCAATACCTCACCACTCTTTCTGAGAATAATTTTTTCTTAATACCCAACCTGAACCTCCTCTGGCGCAACTTAAGGCCATTACCTCTCCCATTCTTTATCTGTGATCTCTGAACCCTGAGCAACTTACTATCTGATTTTTGATTGTTCCTGTAGCTATTTCAATCTAGAAAAAGCCACAGAGAAAGCAAAACAAGGAATTTGTTCACTCCTTTCCACCAGCAGGCAGATGTTCAGCCACTTGCAGGAGAGTTCTCCATGCACAATGGTTTCTTGGGAAGATGAATGCTTCAACTCCAAATGTCCCCTCTTCCTCTTTTTTCCCCCAGTTCTTATTGCTGAGCATGATACCTTAAGTATGGGACAACCTCTTGGCCAGTTTAGGTAAGTTGTCCTGGTTCTGTCCCCTCTCAGCTTCTTGTGCACCCCTATCTCCACATTGGCAGGGTGGTGTGAGGAGCTGAAATGATATTGACTAGTTGTAAGCACTGCTCAGCAACAACTAAAACCTCAAAGTGTTATTAGGACTATTTTAATCAAAATAATGTTACCAAACACTCAATTATACAAATCTCAACAAAGAAAATTAACTCTATCCCAGACAAAACCCTGATAGTATCCATCCCTTATTGCTCAGGTCCCACACTTTCCTATATGTTCTCATGCATCACTACCCTTTAATTAATACACAGATTACATCAGCTCCAAGGCAGCCAATGGTAAGCAAAGTAACACCATTTGCTCGGGGGAAAACAGATGCTTCATAACCTACTGTTCTATTTCTGCATTTCAGATTCATACACCAAGTTTTATGGATTTGCACCAGCCTAGTTAGTTGTCAAGAGGCTTTACACTACTATGTGGGTGTAAAATACAAGTGTTTTCCATTGCTGTCCTGAATCAGCCAGGGGTTAACAGGACTAGAGGTCACTGATAGAAATTCTATGGAAGAGCAGAGAGCTGATGAGTTAATACATACCCTGGATGCATATATTTCCATTATTATTATTATTTTTATTTTCTACAAGGAAGGGGAAAGCACTTCCTCATTGAAAGTCATATTGGCTTTCCTACTTCTGCCCTTGTCTGACCTCACACACATCTGATGACATGTCAGGAGCTCTATGAGGGATGCAGGAGTTTTTAACAGCTAAAGAATTGTTTTTGACAAAGGTGAGATAATTCAATCTTTGGGTAAGTTAGGAGCTACCCTGCAGGTTCTCCTAGGAATCACAGTGGTGGTTGGGCTGGTACGTTTGGATGTGTCAAGGTAATTTGACCATCCTATAATGAGATCCCTAAATGCTTCTTAGGCTAAAATGAAAGAATGAGCTGTGTCTTGGTGGTCCTGCCCCAAGACTGATAAAAAGAGTCTGTTCACTCTGTTGGAGCTGGGAAAAAATGAGAAGCTTTGGTTTCTGTTAACAAGATACTCATGAACCCAAAAAAATGTAGACTAAGCTAGACTTTTATAACACTAAAGAAACATTTGGAAAGGGTCAAAGGAGGTTTTTACTGTGTTGTACACCCTGCAGAAGCATCCACAGATGGGATATTTTGATGAAGCAGCTGCCCCATCCAAATGTAGCTCAAGCAGTTGGTTGTTTCCTGCTGAGACGAGAGATACATTTGGCAGTATCCTAGCAAAATGTTAATGTATTGTGAATGTATCTGCCAGCCAGCCATTTGAACTGTCACCATTCTGTGCTACACATGGCAGCATGGCAAGGGCAGGGCCAGGGGCACTGAATTTCAAGGCATTTGTCAGAGCTGTCCTCTTGGTACTCTCTCAAAACAGATTGCATGCTAACAGCCAAGTTTTGTTCAAAGGGAACGTCCAACTGCATTACCGTCAGCATCTTTGCAGAGCTAATGGAGCTTGTCCACAGGTGATTCCTGAGCCATTGTGTGAAGTGCAAGCTTACTTGTTGGAGAACAGGGAGACCTGTTAACATTTACTTATTTATTGTTCAGTTTTGAGCAATCTTTAAATTAGGAGCAGCACTGATTAGGAAGAGAGAAGCAGTACCGTGTCAAGCAGCTTTCACTGGGTTGTGTTATGTAGCTATTAAAAGCCTGAATCAGAGCAGGAGCTTTGGCATGGTGAACAGATGAGTCTAAGAGGGGTAGAGTGGTGGGGGACTGTACTTCCCAAAAATAGGTACAGCATTTGATGTAGCTCCTCATGACACCCGAATTAGAATGGCTGTGGGTGTGTGCCTGACAGGTTGTCCCTGCTAAGGATGTTACTGCACCACTGTCATCCACAAAGACTGAAAATAGGTAGAAAACCTTCAGAATAACTACATTTTTTAAGGGATGAACAGAATTTCTTAAGTGCTAAGAGAGGACTGCTCTGATCAGATGGTGTCAAGTGCTACAGGTGTGTAGATTTGGTGGCACTTTGAAAAGGCTGCAGTTGCACACAGGTTCATGCAGCTATATCTCCAACTGCAGTCCACTGTATGAACCCGTCCATGTTGTGTCCTTCAGTGTCCCATTGGGTATTGCAACCTAATGAATTCTGAAGACATACAGTTTCTACTGCCCTAAGAAACAAGACTGGCCTTGATGCATGGCCCTTTGCTCATTTGAACTGAACCATCTGTCTAAAGCAATATTGCTTGGTCTGACCATTTCTTTTCCTCTATTAAATATATATCGGATACTATATTGGTTAATATAGTGATGCTGCTTTCTGCTTAAATAGGTAAGTGTAGTGTGCGTTATTGCTATTGTTGTGGATGCTGCTTCAAAGGTAGAAATAATGAGGCAATGTAAATCTGGACAGAATGAATGATTTTTGATGGAATAATTTTTTGTCTTCTCTAAAAAGACAAGACTGACTTTTATACAAAACAGAATTCATTGTGGCAGAAAAAAAGTATTCCACGTGTTACTTTATAGCCCTTTGTTGGAGATTTCCTCAGGAAACTGGGATGACTGCAATACCTTCATATCTCTATTAGTTACTAGTGCCAATATACCTAATCTTTACTGTAATTAATGTTTGATTATAATTAAGCAATAGCTGAATGTAAACTTAATTCTGAATTCATCATGGAAGAACTTGTCTCTTTCATAAAGAACAAGAACAGTGTTAGGAAGAATGAAGACTGTGAATCTTTTGAGATTGTAGAACCGTAGAATCATTTGAGTTGAAAGGGGCACTTAAGTCACCCAGTCCAACTCCTCTGCAATGAACAGGGACACCTACAACTAAGTCAGGTTGCACAGAGCCCCTTTCAGCCTGACCTTGAATATCTCCAAGGATGGGCCATCCACCACTTCTCTGGACAACCTGTTCACCATCCTTATCATGAAATATGAGTGTACCAGCTGATTATATCAAACTGCATGTTCCCTACTATCCTGTTTCTCAAAAAAACAGCACCAGAAAATGGTTTACATTTCTGTCGCTTAATATATTTAGCATCAGTAAATACTGTGATGTAATTTTATTAGAAAGTAGCTTTATCCTCATCACTCCATGTCTTCATAACCAATCCTTACAGTGTAGTATAAATTTCCAGTTGAATGTGAAATGAAAACGAACAGGCAAACAACATGAAAAGTTTGAAATGCTGCTTTATGAGTTACAAGGGAAAAAACTATAAGGCTGTGTTGTCATTACAAAGGAGCCTAGAAAATGCTCTTATGTGAATTTGTTTCAAATGCAGTTAAGACACCTTTCTGAAGGTCAAAATACATCAGAATGTTTATTTAGAAGCATAAGCATATATTTATTTTAAAACAAAACATGGTCCAGATCTGACTTTCAAATTTCAATTTCAGGCTATAGCATAGCATGTGTGTTTTTCTTATATTTTTAATGAAGAGGATAAATAGGCACATGCTGCCAGAAATTCACTGTGAACAAGAAAAGAGGAAGAATTAATGAGAATGATTCAGGAAAGAACAATGAAGAAAGACTGGCTCATTTCTGTGGACAGATCTGTGCAGGTCCATGAAGGAGGAGATAAAAGTGTGATACAGGCAGGAGAAAGAGAATAAAAGGTATTCAAGAGCTTACATGACAAATACTAAGATCAGGATATGAGAGATGTTTCTTTCTTAAATGGTTACTCCGAGTGTAATCACACAAGAGAAAAGACCTCTGAAAGAAACAAAGGATGCAGTAGCTGTAGAGATAGAGAAAAGATGCCAAATGCTTGAGGTGGGCCCTTGCAGTATGTTGCAAAAAGAGGAAATTGAAGAATTTGGATATGCCTAATACTTTGAAAGTAAGGAAGGAAAACATTCCACCGTGGCTGGGAAAGAAGAAGCACAATTCATTAACAAACGTTATTATGGGTTCTTACGGTACCAGTGTTAATTTCACGCATAACATCCTAAACCAGCATCTGTAACACACATCCTAGATGGTGATGCCAACTAATGAAAGAAGGATGCAGAAAACAGTTGAGTATCTGGTGTCTTTTTTTTTTTTTTTTTTTTTTTTTTTAGTAATTATTTATGATTTTGTAGAAAAACACTACCTAAATAGCACGGCATTGATCTTATCTTGCTTCATATATTTGGAAATTATTCTGCCAGACATGATGGACAGGTGAACCTAGCTTGCATAGAGATGTGAACACAGAACTGGGCAGAGGCCAGCCCAACTTTTGGAAGCTGATGGGTTTGGTAGGCAGACAGATGTTGGGCATTTTTCATCAAAAGAAGCCCCACAAATATTAAATAGGTGAAGATAGGTCCTGGAGAGGCAGGACCAGTGGTGAAGCATTCAAGATGAAGGAGCAAATGGTATCTTAGGCTCCATCAGAAGAAGGGTGGCCAGCAGGGATAGGGAAGTGATTGTCCCTCTCGACTCTACCCTCATGAGGCCGCATCTGGAGTAATGCGTCCAGGTCTGGAGCCCCCAATGCAAGAAAGACAGGGAGCTGTTGGAGAGGGTCCAGAGGAGGGCCACAAAGATGATCAGGGGGCTGGAGCACCTCCCCTGTGGGGACAGACTGAGGGAGCTGGGCTTGTTCAGCCTGGAGAAAAGAAGGCTGCAGGGTAACTTCATTGCAGACTTTCAGTACCGTAAGGGAGCCTATAAACAGGAGGGGAGTCAACTCTTTGAAAGGGTAGATAATAGCAGGACAAGGGGAAATGGTTTTAAGTTGAAGGAGGGAAGATTTAGGTTGGACGTCAGGGAGAAGTTCTTTACTATGGGAGTGGTGAGGTGCTGGAATAGGCTGCTCAGAGAGGTTGTGGATGCCCCGTCCCTGGAGGTGTTCAAGGCCAGGTTGGATGGGGCGCTGGGCAGCCTGGTGTAGTATTAAATGTGGAGGTTGGTGGCCCTGCCTGTGGCCGGTGGGGGTTGGAGATTCATGATCCTTGAGGTCCCTTCCAACCCAGGCCATTCTGTGATTCTGTGTGATTCTGTGATTCAATGAAGTATCAGTGCAATAGCCAAAGGAAAAGAAAACCTGTTGCAACAGAATAAAAACATACCCAGCAGCCAGTGGTCCCACTGTAAAGTTATCAGGGTGTTTTGCAATGGGAATAGAAGAAACTAGACTACAAAGGTGCTGCTGTGTTGAAAAATAGAACAGTCCAGGTATTGCTCTGTGGTTCCATGGTCAAATGATGAGGCATTTCTTGTATCTACACAACTAAGCTCCCTGTCCTCCCCTTCCTTCCTGTCCTCCCCTTCCTTCAGTCCACATTGTCTTCAGGAAATGGTTCCTGCTCTTCCTAAACCTGTCTGAAAGGCTGCTAATTGATACTCTATTTACGCCAGAGCATAATAATAATTAAAAGGTATGAAAGATTGCAGATAACTTTCGAGCCTGTGCTATGGTCCTGTTTTTAAGTACTAACACAGGTCTTAACTGAGGAAATGGGATGGCAAGACTATTAATACAACAAACTGTGCCAACCAAGTTTGAATGCATGGACAGGGGCTCACGGGTTCAAAATGGGGGGATGAAAAGTGTTTTCTATCTGTACTCAGGAGACAGGCATAAATATGGCAGGCACTGGATAAAAAGGAGAGAATTAGACTGAAAATGAGTCAGTCGGAAATCCTGGAGTGATGGGGTCATGAGGATGAACCAAATAGATAGAGATCAAGAATAGAGGAGAAAGCTCTGAGTCAGCAGCACTGGAAGAAAACCAAGTTCATTTCTCTCTAATGGTCTGGGGTCTTTTTATATCACTTCTGCAGTGCTGGCAGCAGCAGTATTTGCTGTAGCAGATGTGGATTTAATTAATGTGCAGCTTATTTCTCTATCCGGGTCACTCTGAAACCTCAAATGGAGGGCAAAAGTGCATGTGGTGAACTACTTGCAAGTTCAGGTGGAGTAAGAGGTGACAGTAGGGTTGCTTCTGGAAGTCACGGTGTGAGGGAAGGAGTGATCACTGTCCCTCACCCTCATCTCTAGGCTGAATTTGAGGTCAAGGGCATGAGTGAGACATGGCAGTTATTTCTGAAATTGGAGTTCTGGGCACTGTGACCAGTACAGTCTTCAGGGAACTTTTACAGCAGCTCATTAAACTCCAGACTTTGGCATGGCCGTGTAGGTCACTGTGAAATTTGTTTTCTGCTCAGTTGCCCTTTCCTGAGAGCCCAATGAAACACACTTTTTTTTAGGAAGTGTTTCCTTGAGGAGCGGTTGGCGATAGCAAAAAGATATCATAAAGGAGTAGATTGAAGGGATGGTGTTGATACAAAAGTTCCACTTTTTTTCTCTGCACCTCTCTCTCTTTCCTCTTGCAGACATTTTGACAAAAATGCAACACTTTTTTCTTTTTGAATAATATTTACAGAAGCAAAGAAGTGTTCCTAGGGAAAATACGAGGTCTGTGTTATCTAGTGCTTTATTTTTGGGAGTGAGGGGTAGACTTCCAGAAAGATATGAAGTTACTTATTTTAATATATGGCTACTAAATGAAGACCGAACATCTTAGCGGAAGATTTCACTTTGTAGCAAAGAGTTGCAGTGTACAATAAGACTGAAAATGCATTTCTACTTGGAAGCCATTCATATAGTATCGATGTCTGATGTTCATGGCAGGGAAACTGCAGGTAACTCCACATCAGAAAGGCTGCAGCAGACCTAGCTGAGCCTTCTTGGAAGGGGGCGAACCTGGCAAATGTGATTTTGGCTAATGCAAGATTGCTGGAGGGTGATTTCACTTGGCTCATACCACTGAATGGGAAAACGATAGAAGCACTGCAGAATCACTGATGAGGTGGCTGAGATTAAAATGGTTGGATAGTACCAGTAGTTGGAAATGCTGGCAGAGTAAACAATTCAAGATGAAAGTTTAAATAACAGTAGACAAAGATTCAACAAAGATTTCTCTACCTGTTACTGTCAGCATAACTAGCACCATTTTGCAGCTCACACCTTCTGTTGGACCTATTCCTGCTTTCCAATCCTGCCACAACACTGACACACTTCGTTCAGAACCTGCCTGCTAGTCCGAATCTACAAGCTCATAATATGCCATGGCTGAAAGGAAGCATTACAAGGTCCATCATTGTGAGGCTCAAAAGAGAGACTGATTACCTTCTATGGACAGTAATTTCATAAGGTACTCACTGCTGTATGTTGTAGGCATAATAATCAGTGGGACTGAATTTGGCTGATTTATTGTAGAAGAGAACAATAAAGTCTTTTGGCGCCAGCTATGGGGTCATCCGTTTTTTAATCACTAAGGCAATGCAGAGCTGTCTCTGATAACAGATTTCTTGTTCCCTCTCTCTTTCCATTTGGAAATATCTCATTTGCTAAGTGGCTGCCCCGCTCCTCTTGAAGTCCAGCCAGGTAAAAAGAACAGAAGGAGATTATATTAAAGTGTTCATGTTGAAATAAAATATGTAGAGCTAAAACCACTGCCAAGGGCTTGTTCAGACTTTGGAGGTTTCATTTTTAATGGTGGTTGTGTTCCCCACCTAGAAGGCGAATCTGCAGCAATATAAACGAAGCCCAAACTTGCTAGTGCCATTGTCAGAACAATGACAGTCCTGCTAGTCCTTATTTCTGCATAGTAAGTCCATATTTTTATGAGATTATGTCATTGTATTATGGTACTCCTAAGGAAACTCATCTCAAGGACTGAAAAATATTTAATACAAAGACAAGTATATGAATTAGTATTACTGCTGTAAACTGATGTCTTAAACAAGATCATATAAAGCAAGGTCTTTAAGGAGGGGCAGAGTGTCTTAGTAGACTAAGATAGATAACCTTATTGACTCAGAAATCTTGGCTCATGTTCAGATTTTCATCCACCAGGACCCCCAGATACTTCTCTGCAGGGCTACTCTGAAGGCGTTCTTCTCCGAGTCTGTATAGATATCTGGGATTACTCTGACCCAAGTGCAAAACCTTGCATTTTTCTATGTTGAACCTCATTGCATTCCTTTCCTTTTGCCTTCCAGCACTTGTTTATCATGCTCCCAGTAGTCCCACTTTATCTTATGTCAGTCTAGGCTTTAGCCTCCTGTGAAGGAGCTGGCAGTGAAAGTTCCACTCATAAATGTTGAAGAGAAAAATAAGGCATGCAGGAAACTTGGAACTGCATTTATTTGGGGCATCTCAGATGCTTCTGCTGTATAAGCAGGTAAGGCTCTGTTACTAACACTGAAGGAGCTCACTCTCTCCTATCATCCCTACTGACTTTCAGACTAGACTTTTAGGATCAAATTGTCTCAAGAGGACCTCATAGTGTCCTACCTTTTCCATACTCATTTTATTCCATGAAAAAGAAGCCTTTTTTCCCATAATTCTTTTTTTTTTTTTTTTTTTTTTTTTTGAGGGTAACAGAGCACTGGGACAGGTGCCCAAAAAGGTTGTGGAGTCTGGAGATATTCAAAATCCACCTAGGTGCACCTGCACCCTACTGCAGGGAACCTGCTTTAGCAGGGAGTTGGACTGCGTGATCTCTAAAGGGTCCTTCCAACCCCTATGATTCTGTGATTCTCTTTGTATTAGTGTCTGGCCTGTCTCCTGAAAATCATTTCTCTTTTCTTAAGTTCTGTCCTTCATTTGGAACAGAGTCCTTTTTGCAAGAGGTGAATGTGAGATGTTCATTGTTAATGACCATGAAAAAAGACTTAGGCTTTATTTTGAGTTTGCCTTGGTCAGTCTGACACCCATCATCCTTCTGGAATATCTGTTCAAATAATCATCCTTTTTTTTCCATTTTTTTTAATTTATTTTTTCTCACTGTTCCATTTTTAGTTCATTGCTGTCTATACATTTGTACGGTTTTTTTGCCTTTCTCCAACTGACTTTCCTGCTTTGGCTTCCAGGCACGTGATAATTAGCGTGTGGGGCTGACAGCCACATAGTTAAACTGTGTGCAATTTGATGGTCTCCATGGGCTTTCAGTTCCTCTTAGCCTTTTTTTTTTTTTTTTTTTTTTTTTTCCCCAAAGTTTAACATCTTGTTTTTCCATCCAAGCACTTGTTAAAGCTCAAGATTTAATTCCTTCAAGCTAGCAGTTTGATGTTAATTTACATTTACATAGGATTTCCTGCTTGGCAGAAGGCAGCAGAAATCAAGCCTACCTCAGATTATTTTATTGGCTTATTCTCACTCAACTGGCTTTTCATAAACCTTCTCTGACTTCATGGCCCTGGTGAAGATGCACTCTAGGCCCTTCTACCCCTTTACACATTTGTTTGAGTAGGTATAAGGAATTTTTTTATTCTTTTTTCTAGTTACTTTTCTAGTAAAAGGCACTCTGGTAGAAACTATCGCAGTACTATTCCTACTGAGTGAAGGCAAAATCCTTACCACCCCTTTGTTAGCCATCATGTCTCATGTGGACTATGGATTGGCCTAACTTTTCATCAAGGAAGTGGTCTGTGTCTGCTATGCATCATATTCCAAGCCTGTTCGTTAAGATGATCCTTTCTGTGTAAATGGATCAATTTCAGTCAAGTACCCTTGTTTACAATATTCTTGGCTGTGGATCTCTTGTTTTAATAGATGTTTGACCTTCTGAATATTCGGATGTCATTTAAAAGCAAACCAGAAAAAAAAAATGACCTATTCACAGGCTTGTAGTAGATAACCAAGAGTCATTTTGTGCAAGTTTGAAAAATTCAAGACTTTCCTGCGCTGTTTCATACAATGAACTCTTCTTGATGTAAATAGTGTTTTTGTTAAAGAATTCATCACCTATTTCCAATGAAGAGATTGATATATAACCAAATAATTTCCCCAGACACATTTGCTTTGAGATCGAATGGAATTGATATATTCTTGTCTAATCACCAGTATGAAGGAGGCCAGAGGACTTCCAAACTATGGCCAGTAATTTCTGCTGGCTTAGGGAAAGAGATGTGATAACTGATACAATTTGTGCATTCAGTGATGAATATACCCATACTACTTGCTTCAGTGCTTACCTTTTTCTAATATAGAAAATATAGTTTATGTTCAGCTTGAATATCTTTCATTTACACTCTGCTCATGCAGGAAGCTCACCCTGTAACAGAAAGCTTTGCTTAATTGTTTGTGAAATACGGAGAATTGTTAACAGCAGCTGGTGGAAGATGCTAGGACTTGTATTTTCCCTTGGCACAGGTTTTATTTTGGAGCTCCTGTAAAGAATGTTTCCTAAGAGGCATCTTTGCCTTGCCAAAGTTTGTGCTCTGGCACTGACCCAGCACTTCATAACTGCTTACCTTTGGTAATGAGGGGAAAATCCCCCTGATGCAAAGATGGTTTTGCACATTATGTGTAAAAGTGCTGTAACTTCTAAAGGATCAAATCCTTCCATGCTGGTAGTGAATAACTGTCACAGAGGGAAATGGGAAGAATCCCCTTTTACCACAAGGGATTCTTACACCATCAGCTTGCTCAAGAGAAAGTTCAGAGGAGATTATAGATACACCTTCAGTATTCAACTCTCTTTCACAAATGACTCATTCAGAACCATTTTTATTCAGTGAGTGCCAGATGGCATTTGTCAGCCCTGTTTTTTCAAGCCACATGTTTGAAGTACCTGCCAATCACTTGACTCTCACAGTCAGACTGTGTAAGACCACAGGTCTTGCTGGCTGAGGAACTGAAGTGGATGTTATAACGGGAGTGAAAAAAGAGGTGAGGATCCTCAGTATGTTTTCCCCTTGTGTCTCTTGCAGCCTTCTACTTTTTTTTT
>PPHD01004088.1:19342-29500 GCA_002909625.1 Bambusicola thoracicus | reverse complement strand
AGTCAGAACAAATTCACTGCAATGTTAACTAGGCGGAATCCTACATTTTACAGATTTTTTCTAAGGCTGTCCAGAGAAAACTTCAAGTGAAAAGCATTTCCTAAGGCTTCACCAAAAAAAAAGAAAAAAAGAACATTGTGTTTCCATTTAAGAAAAAGTGAATGGTCAAGGTTCAACATGAGTGCAATGGCAAGGATTTGGAAGACTGATATAACCTGCAATAAAAACTCTACAATTTTTTTTTCCCAATATCTGGTTAGTATTCAAACACTGATTAATATCCAAAAGATCAAATTTTTATATGCCCCATATATCATAACAAAGTTTCCAGTAGTTAAAAAAGGTAAAATTTAAGTAAAAGTACCTAGCATTACAACATGCTCCAAGGAAAACTTCAATTACCTGCCTACTAATAACTCAAACCAACCATCTTAGTTCTCATGCTGTTATGGACACCAGTAATTAATATGAACATCAAAAGCAATCATTGTAGAAAGACTGGTCATTTTTGCAAAGCTTGGCAAACTCTCAACTACCTGCTGGTTATTAATTTTCAAACATATGGGAGCTCCGTGGTAATACACGTTAAATTGATTCTCCTCTACAAAATATAGTATAATGAAAATGAATTATTAATCTTCTCTACTTTAGAGATAATTAAGGCTATTCACATTTGTTGCAAGCCATGCATAAACTTAGAGGCAATGATATTACTCTTACAGATAGTGAATTTACATACTTCCCACTACATCTACATGACTAAGATTTTATATGCTTGAAAGGTTTGGGAAAATTCAAGAGAAAACAAGGCTTCCACACTAACAATTACAGTATATAACGGAACGTTGCTGCATCAGAACAGTGTGTTTAAGTAGAAAAAAAGCACTTGCATATAAAGCATTATCATGAAAATTACATTAAATATTTTAATTAACAGTCTTGGCAACTGTCCTTTTAAACAAGCTAATTTTTTTCCCCTCTAAACCGTTTCTGCAAGTAAAAGCTAACACTTACCCAGCTTATTCATTGTACCCAACTCTTTTTTCCAATAAGAAAACTAGCAGATCACTGATACTTTATTATAAAGCCAGCATCTTAACCGAGAAAGAACATGTGATTTTAAACTCATTACAGAATTTCCAATAAGCAGGTTTCAGTAAACACATTCTGAACCCAAATGACCACTTACTTGGTGTGCAAAGCTAATTTACAGTACTTCAAGATAATCAAGAAGTATTAATATCTTGCCATTATAGTTCACTTCAGGGATAAAAACAAATGTAGCAGTTTCAAAATAAAGGTAAACAATTACTAAGCAGTAACAAGGCTTAACAAAGCACAGAAAACATCACTACTCATGAACACTGCACCAAATTACACTGGTGCTGAAAAGAATCTTGGCAAGTTGCATCCCCATGACCACTTGAGGAACCTGAACATCCACAAGTCTATGAGTCCTGATAAGACGCATTCCAGAATCATGAGGGAATTCACTGATGTAGTCACCAAGTCATTTTCAATGACATGGATAGGATACCATCCGGAGGGACCTAGACAGGCTTGAGCAGTGGGCCCAGGTAAACCTCATGAGGTTCAACAAATCCAAGTGCAAGGTCTTACACCTGGGCCGAGGCAACCCTCACTACAAGTACAAGCTGGGGGACAAAAGGATTGAGTGCAGCCCTGTCAAAAAAGACCTGAGGGTAATGACGGATGGGAAGCTGGACATGAGCCAGTAATGTGCCCTTGCAGCCCAAAAAGCCAGTTGTAGCCTGGGCTGCATCAAAAGAAGTGTGGCCAGCAGGTCAAGAGGGGTGATCCTGCTCCTCCACTCCACGCTGGTGAGGCCTCACCTGGAGTACTGCATCCAGATGTGGATTCCTCAGTACAGAAGAGACACAGACATGTTGCAGCACATCCAGAAGTGGGCCACAAAAATAATCCACGGAATGGCCCTGGGCAACCTGATCTAGCTGTGGTGTCCCTGTTCCATTGCAGGGGAGTTGGGCTAGATGGCCTTTAAAGGTCCCTTACAACTCCAAGTATTCTATGATTACATTTTTGAGATTGTGATCTCCTTCACTGTCTTGAGACCCAATTTGCCAAATATTCCGCAATAAATGGATACCCTGGATCTGGCCCCTACTACTTCACCTTCAATGAGCAGAACAAAATCACTCCTTCTCTCAAAATCTCCCAAATTGTAGCATCCCTCCTGAACCAAATTGCACACGTTCCATTTGATTAAGTTCATCCCTTCACAACACGAAACCAGAAACAAAAGGAAAAATACTTCCAGGATATGATACCAAGCTTTAAGGGGCATTCATTTCTAGAAGATTTCGACCTGTTGGTAAACTTTTGACTATTGCACCAAACTCGCATGCAATTTAAGAAAAAAATCCAGCTACAATACAGACAATTCTTCTAGCATACTTGGTATTTCATACTTAAAATCTATGAATATAGATTGCCTGAGTATACCTCTTGGAGTAAAAATTTAAATAAATGTCAAGATGCATGTTAAAAAAAATATGTGCAGGGTTTAGTCAGAAACACGAATGTATTCGGAAAGCGTTCTCCTCTATATCTGATTTATATAACTGTAGAGTTCTTCTAAACTAAGAACATAAAAAGGTATGCTATATTGTTGACTACAGAATACTGCAAAGTTTTATTGCCATTTAAACAAAGAAGCCATAACAGTTAAATGAGCTCAGGCAATAGGTTTCAGCATCAAGAGGTGCCAGCTGTAAAGAGTTATGGCTAATTGAATATGGAACTCCTGCTTAATCAGATAACTGCTCTGCAATTTCCAAATGAAATGCCATTTCCATACTGTCTGAAAATGGCCTATTTTATTGGTAACCAGAGAAAACAATATAAACTGTAAATAACAGTAAGCATTCTGTTTACCCATTCCAGGCACTGAAGTTGCAGGGGATCCAGGGCGTCTCGGTAGAATGTTTGACTGCAAGGGTGGCACAGCGGTTCTTTCTGGTGGTCCACTAAGAGCGGATGCATCCCTCTGCAGATTAGGAGACGGTGTTGACGAAACAAGCAATTTTGGAGAGCCTTGCTTAGGAGTAGCAGGCGTGGGTGTAGAAGCATTTCTTTGAGCTGCAGTCCTCTGACGAATTTCTGACAAGATATGCACATACTTATTTTAACACCCAACACTATAAGCAAAAAATAACTACATTAATATCACTAACCTGCTATTTTAATCAGCCAGAAATAACAGTCAAATAAAACCAGAAAGGTCTATAACTAAAGATTGCCAGCTGAATGGCTGAGCATATCAGAAATAAAGCCTGTACAGAATGCTATGTTTTTAATAGTAATGATCATTAACTTCATACTTGGGGTAAAAGACTTCCAGAAGAAAATCAGCAGTTGCCTACCTTATAATTTTGTATTCTAAGGCAGAAAGTTGGACAGACAGCAGATAGGTTCCAACCAGAAAACACAGACGGAACCTGCACTTTCTGTTTTACTCTGTGATCTAAACATGCTTCCAAGCATTTTGTTTTCCATGGGAATAAAAACTAGTCAGTCATCACCTAAAATATCCAGGCTAAGTATCCAGTGCTATTAAGAAACTTTCAAATTAGATAATTTCAGATTCCATAAATGAAAATTCTAGAACAACAACAAAACATTACACTGCTAATCTTAAACAGGTAATACAGTTATGTTCATTCCTTTCAATAAATGTACCAACAAGCCACATGCTTGGATTGTCACAAAGCAGAAGACTCTACTACATTGTTCACATACTTCTACCTTTTTCCTCAATCTATGACCATAGAGTTCCTGTTATTTCTAAGAAAAAAATTGTGCTTCTTCAGCTCCTCCTATACCGATAGAAAGTTCTCATTAACAATAATAGGAATATCATCCAAGTAATATATTATGGTTTGGATATTTTATTAAGTCATGAAAATTTGAAGTTCCATTACACTGCCATACAAGTTTGTTCACAAAAGCAAGGCAGGCTCAGTGACCAGGAATAGCAACCACTTAACTATTTCTCATCCTACCTACATCTTATCACCTCCAAAGAACGTCTGAAATACTCTACCGTAAGAAATTAAATTGAAATTAACCCTCACTTCAGGACTCCAGACATTAACATTGCTAACACATGATGGCTTAATCTAAAAACTACACACCCAGAATGGCTACAGCAGAGGCTAACCAACAGCCTCCAGAACTAGTCCCAGAACCCACAATATTTGGTCTGAACTTGTTTATCTTTAAAAAATAAAAATAAAATAAAAAAGGAGTTGAACATTTGGTTTGGACTTTAAATCCATCTCCCTGATTTTCAAGAATAGAGAGACTGCCAACTTTGACAGGTTGGAGAGTGTCAGTTCCTAGCAAGTAGTCTGTAAACTCATTAGCAACTAGAAGGCCACAGGGAGATGGGTGTGCTGAAGTCTGAAGAAGCAACCTCTGAACCTGGGAAGTAAAACGCTACTACGCTAAGCTCTTGTGTGTGCTATGGGGATAGTGAGCATGTAACATGAGCTTATACTAGCCAAGGAAGAGTTGCTATCACTGGAGCATTAGGTCAGACAAAAGTTCAGTTGGTCAACTGCCAACATCTAGTGCTATGAAATTGCAACATGTAGGTTATGTTCTTGCCTACTAATCTGTACATATATATAGCATTAGTATACACCAGAAGGAAGAAAAGATTATCATCCACAGTCAGAAGACTGCAACCAAAGTCTTATTAAAAATCTATCTAGCTCAGTTTCCTACTAAGCAAAACACATTATTAGCTTCCCCTTCTACATTAACATGGATGTTGCTGCATTAACTGACACTTCATCTTCCAGTTTAGATCACCCACCGAGTATGACGATTCTGTATGCTTTTAAGTTGGTATTAGCAAATAAAATGTGTCCCCTCATTTAAACTGCTCCAGATCTGGATAACAGGGTAAATTGCTGAGGTAGTTGCAGAAATTCCTTAAAGGTTTCCTTGTTAACTTGTTTCTACTTTCCAAACTAATCCTGTGTCAGAAATGGAATTCTAATTGAGAAATCATCTATGGTGAACACCACCACTGACACTGAGAGATGTTTGTGAGAGATTCTACTAGCATCATCTCAAATTAACCTGCACTGAAATAACTACCCTCTACATTTACTCATTTGCATCTTGTAAAATTCTGCCCAAAAAGTGTGTGTGTGTGTATATATATATATATACACACACATATATATCTATAAAGAATATATTGCATGTTAATTATGAACCTCTTGCAAACTTCCAGGTTTCCATAATTAAAGTCCTGCAAGTCAATTGAACAAAGCGTTCCTTTTGTCTCCATTCTAACCATATATAGCAGCTCCTGAAGTAGTCTGAATGGAGTTTTGCAGTTTTCAAAGGTTTCTTTTTCCCCTCTGCATAAATGATTCCTTTCCATCTGTAAATTATCTGTATGAAGACAGATGACTAACTTGAAAATGGGTCTTTTATCTTTCAGGTGTGCTAAGTTCAAACTCTGCAGTTACTGGCACTGAACAACACTGATCCATAAGCAAATAGGTTAAAATGGCTATTCCCAACTGAGGATTCAGTTTGATTCCTTGCAGGTTTATTAAGATATTGCTA
This sequence comes from Bambusicola thoracicus, assembly GCA_002909625.1. Lineage (NCBI taxonomy): Eukaryota > Metazoa > Chordata > Aves > Galliformes > Phasianidae > Bambusicola > Bambusicola thoracicus. The sequence continues at coordinate 23,872 of PPHD01004088.1, read as the reverse complement.
CTGGTGAGACAGCTGTATCTTTCACATTTACATGCAAAAGTATTTTATTTCTTTTACTTTTTTATTCTCTTATTTCTCCTTCACTTCAGAACTCCTTGATTTTTGTACATTGGTGTTGTGCTCTAGATATTTTAGAAACAGTCAACATACAGTTCACAAACTTGTTGGCTTTAGTGGTAAAGATGAAATTCTTCACCTTTGGTGTCTGTATGCAACCTACAACTTGCAACCATCTGTTATTGCATTATTTTTAATTCAGGTCATGCAGCCATCTCAATTACAACAGAGCACTGCTAACAGCTGTATCAGCACATTGAAGGGAACAGGTAACAACAGGATATTACTGTTCTATTTTTTCCCCACTTACTTACTCTATTTTCTTCATATGGACAATACTGAATTGTTCGTTAACTCCACCCCTCAAAGCATTTAATAGGTAAAATTGCACTTAAGTTCTCAAATTGCCTTTCATCTGAATTTCCAGAATTTCCTAATACCAAATCTCAAGATTAATACGATTCATCTCTTAAAATTACGATTAATTAACAACTGTGTCAAAAATCACAAAAACTTCGAAAGGAATGAAGCACACAATGAAGCTGCTGAGTGGTTTCCTGAGAATTAACTACTATGCAAAGCTGAATGATAAAAATCTTTGAACTAAATAATCTGCTAGATGTCTGAGTTTCCATTTCAATGTGCAAGTTAAACACATACCAACTAACCTTTCACCGACTGCAGCGTACAGCTTTAAGTCCAATGTGATTGGTCATTATCTATCCAGTGCTTAAGATAATAAGTGCTGGTCCCTGACCAGCTTGTCTCCAAACTGACACAAGAGAAGTCTACAGAAGTCTACATGTTTACTTATCAGCTATTTCATTAATTCCAAATCACTAATGTATGTTATACACAAGAAGTTATAACATAACCACAATAAGGTACCATCTAGTTGTAGTAAGTTCAGTTAGGTTCTGTTCTGTGCAGCGTATTTGCTTGGGGAAGATATTTAGTGTGAAAAACAATAAGCTAACGCTTTTGTTATCTAAAAATTGAATTAATGAATTACTGAATGTACAAATAATGGACTACTGAGAAAATAAGTCTCCTCATTTCTGAAGATAAAGCCAAACAGCACAAATACAAGCGCTGTCCACCTACCGAAAACAGCATTTCAAGAGCAAAAAATTAAAGAAATACAGGCTTGCTCATTTCAAATCCCTCTCCCAAGAATTAGACAAAAGTTTAGAGCTTTAATATATGCTCCAAAGCAGTGTCTCTTCCATAGAAGACTATGTACATCAGATTCCGCAGTTTGAGCATGAGTCCCCATGGGTCTGAGTTGGTTAAAACATCAAATTACTCTTTAGACTTTCTCAAAACAATTTTTGTAGGTAAGCCATCTTCATTAACATTATACCAGGTGGCCTTTAGACTGAAAAGGCTACTGTTAATACAGTACAAGTACAGCATGCTATACACAACTTTAAGAAAAATCCAAGTATATTTTGTTTGTAAGAAACTAGTGAAGTCCATTTTTACTCCCTACCTACTACCACTTCTGCACTACCTTTTAGAAATCAACCCATCTGCCATAGAAAAGTAATCTAAGTGCTGCATTATGAAATGTCTGACTAGACAGATACTGCAGCACAACTGGAAAGTTAAGTCAAGGAACATAGTATAAGATTTCACAGCCACTTAGTATTCAAACAAAACAAGTATGTGACACAAGAACTTGATTTTAATGCATCAATATTCAATGAAGAGTATCAGTATTTACTAACAGATCCACTGTACGAAAAAATAAAGAACATCCACAGGTATAGTCTAATAAGCAGTCTATTAACTCTATATAAAGGTCAATCAATCCACAAATTTTATTATAGAGAAACTTCCAAGAGTGGAAATAGCAATGAAGGATGAGCATCTCTGCTTAAGAGCAGCCATTTTACAGGGTTATTACCTTGTCCAGGTCTCGAGGTTGCAGATGTTCCAGCAGATGGCAGTTCAGCCTCCTGCCAATTAATTATAAATAACATTATCTGAATGTACAGCTCCACGTTACCTTTTACATGAAATCACTATCAATAAAGATTCTCACCTTTGCATTTGAATCTGGATCAAACCTTTCAAGAATTAGTTTAGCTGTCTTGTATGTTTCCTTCTCCATCACTTCCTCAAGCTGGAAACAAAAGGTTCCAAACATCAAAACAGAATTCTTTCAGCATTTTCTTCACACGCACCTATTTACAACCAACATACAGAAGTTACCAAATAGTGAAGCTCTACTCAATGAGCCATGTTCAGACATCACTCACATAACATCTTCAGATAACTGCAGATTTTGTGCCTACAATGGATATGAAATTTTGCTTCCAAAAGTTTAGCAACTCTAACGGGCTACCTGTATTTAACAGCTTTATTGCAAGGAAACACCAAATATTGCTAATTGTTTACATATAATGAGGAGAATAATTACATGCACCAACTTCAATAATGGAATGTGCAAAAATCTATCAGCCATCATTATTGGAAGTTATTAGACATGACAAGCAAATGACAGGCAATTCCTTAGATTTATTTCCTCATAGCACTTAATGCTATTAATTTAAGGAAGGTCGTTAGCCAAGTGCTTTACAGAATAAAGTCTCTGTGCCAATTAACTGCTGTCAGCATCGATTTTAGATTATTTATTAGCAGAAGCAATTAGCTTGCTGCAAACGCTGTGAAAACTCACTAACTAGAGAACAGCCATGGAATTTGCTCAAATGACTTTAAAGGCTAGGACTCCATCTTTACAGCAATTCAAACTGCTTTTTAGAAAAAAAGGGAACATGTTAAGAATTTAAATAAAAAAATTTACTGAGAACTTTGCATACTTTAGGGAGTGTAATTAAAGCACTTCATTATTACAGCCTTTTATTTACAATGCACTCAAGTGGCTTTATAGCTAATACATGGGCTTAATTAAAAAAGTAATCACTAGTAAAGTATCATTTTAGTGGTTAACAGTCAACATCAGAAGAAGCTTAACTTTAAAACAGATAGCTAAAGTTATGACAAATAGCAAATATACATAGAAATTATAATGCATTTTACAGTATCTTAAGCAGACCTTTTCTCTTGGATATGCTGACTAATGGCCACATTCAGTTAAAAGTGGTCTTGTTTGTTTGTTTGTTAAATTTGCTGTTGGCATAAGCTGCAAAACTGAAAAGGTCAGTGGTCAAAAAATTACGTTCCCTCGAAGTCATTTATCACTGCTAAAATAATAAATGGTGCACATTAACATGACTTTTAGGCAAGTATTTCACTAGTGAGAAACTAACATCTCAGCCTTTCTGTGTATACAGCCCTTGCACTGGTTGGTTTTACCGTTAGAGAAACCTCAGAATCACAAATAGACCTCAGAAGATAAATAAATTCCACTCCATTTAACAGATACACAGTACCCATTTAACAGCTCACTCCTACACACACTACCAGAAGTTCAAGGCAAGGAATACTATACAAGCTGCTAATTAAGGACTGTTGAAACAAAAAGGGAACGAATAGGGAAGTAAAATAATGAATTTCTTAAATTTTTATTTCTGCAAGACTTAGGAGCTAACCCACTAACTTATAAAAGAAATGCCACACAGTGCAATAAGAACTAAGAGTCTAATAGGAAAAATAAAGCATTTATTGCTTATTAAAAGTGCAAACCAGGAGGCAATCCTTTGCACAAAGGGGTGATGTTAGCAAGGGAAAGTGGTGAAGCATAAAGGATCAGTGTCAATATCTGGTCCCCAAACCAAAAAGAGCAGTCCCAAGTCACTTTACAGAAATGACCATATAATGCATGCATTTGTCTTCGTAGCAACACAGGAAAATGAGAAAAAACCTGAGCAAGACGACTTCTAGGTAAAGAAAAAATAGAATGCTCCACCATCACTTGATGCTTTCCTGTCACAAGATTCGGATGTCACAGTCATTCTCACATTATCAAAATACAAGATAATTCAACAAGTTACTCTTCCTATTTTGAAGTTTACATATAGCTTTATAAACCCAGCAAAGCTGAAACTGAATGGGAACTCACATCTGTAATCAAGCTTTTACAAATTTCTTGCAAACTTCCAAAACCTGTCAAGATTTATATCATTACACTCACAAATCCCATGGTTTCACTTCTAGAATATATTTTCCTGAAATCAGTTAAATTTGGCTGACAATATAAAAAAAGGTAGTAAGGAGGTCAAACTTTCCTTACTGTTTAAGCAAATGAGTATAATTACTAGAAGCACATAATGGCTTATGTGTATAAGCTTGGAATACTATAAGTCTGCATGAAGAAGAAACTTGCTTTGGCATTTATAAATGAATTTATGGTAGTGCACATCAAATTATTGCCTTCTGGATCTTTCACTAGTTTGAAACAACCCCAGAGAAGGTTTACCTAGTGCTGAACAATGGCTCAAAAACACAGCAAATTGTTCTACAGTTCCGCTCTTCTCCATAATAACCTTCTTCTCTGAGATTCAGTTT
>PPHD01004088.1:0-19294 GCA_002909625.1 Bambusicola thoracicus | reverse complement strand
TTCCCCCCCCCCCCCCAAGGAAAACATTTTCCACCTCCTACCAAAACAAAATTCACTGTTTATCAAGCTAAAACGCTGAGTAAGCACAATCACAAGTGAATTCTCTATGAAAGTTAATACCACCCTATTTGTGGATCTCCAAACTAACTCGCAGAATTAGCCACATCTTAATAAAGCAGCATGGTTGTGTACCACTTTCTCTCCTATGGATAACTGCATGGATGGCCTCCTTTCCAAATGACAACCAAACAGAGCTCCTGCAAAAACTACACCAGTTGCCTACGCTGCAAAGGAATATGAGTAATGCATTTTAAGCACCTTGTCAATGTGATTTAGCAAATGGAAATTTGAAGTATTAGCACAGTGCAAGCTACTTAATCACCACACTACCTTGTGAGTTCTTAAACCGAATTACTTGGTACGTCAAACCTCACTATGGAGAAGTATTTCTCTACATTTGTGCGAGGCTGAAGATTAATTTCTATCTACAGTATAAAATTTGCAAGGACATACAAAAGCAACTTTAAAATAGAAAATAATTTAAGCCACAATAGTAACTGCTTTGTATGAATCCTGCAACACATCTACAAGAAACACACGTTGATAATTCATCAATAGAATTAATTTTTAACCATACTTTGAGCTTCCTATTGTGAGTCTGCAGTACTCTAATGTATATTGGGTAAGCACGGCTGGGCTCACACAATGGTCAGTAATTACTACGCTATCTTAGCAACTCTGTCCTCAGGCTAAGAATTATCCCATCTTTAAGACCGCTACTCCAGGTAAAGTCTCTGTTAATTCCCACTTCTAGCAGCTTAATACATGTCCTGTGCCCTTGCGTTTAATCTGCTTAACCCTCTGAACTTGCTCATCTAAACACAGTCAGGCTTAAGCGTTGACAACTTCATTAACTGATGAACAACTAAGGCCAATGAGACAGTTACACTATCACAAACACAACTAGAGTTTTCCTTATGATTAACAATGGAAAAAGCTGTACACTGAAGCAGTGCCTTAATTACAGCTAATGTACTCAATTCTTACTCCCATACCACAGAGAATCACAGCATATTTTAGATCACTAAGGAAACATTATTGTACAGACTCAACCCTGTGCAAAGTATTATACACAGCGTGCTTAGTCTCAACAGACAATATTAATGGATATTTCAAGATGAAATATGTTTGTCAGATATTTCACCCACATTACCACCCATGTGATTATGCTACTGAAGGCTGAACTCTTGTGAGAACTGAAGGGTCCAATTGGCAGCTCACGTGGCACAACCACCAAGTCTTTCCATCTAGTAGGTGAGGAGCTTACTCTGTTGTTGGCACCCTGCGGAACTTAAGGAGCATCGCTAGGGAAAAGATAGACCACAGGCCAGAAAACCTCAAGTGTAGTAACACTTCTCAAAAGACTAACTGTCTTTAAAGTTTCTCCAGCAGTCAAGCAGTTGAGCTTCAATAAAGAGAAAAACTGTAGCTATTGTGGCAGGCTTACAGTGCCTAGACAATCCACATTACAGATGAACAGGAAATACATAATTTATGTATTCCAGTGTTGTTTGAAGATCACTATGTTAACCTCAGTAACTATTTCTATTAGCAAATACACTGACTAATTAGAATCCAACAGAAAAAAATATGATCTTGTTCTTCTCCCTTCCCATTACTTTGCTTGAATGCTTTCGTAGGTTGGTTGTTTTTTCCCTTGTTTTCATTTCTTTGTTTAACTACAAAGTAGGTATCACTACAGGTACTTGTTGATACAGATGGGACTAAGGAAATTAAATACAAATCCAAAACTAAATCTAAATTTTTTTTTTAATCACATTATTACATAATTGTTATATAACGCAGTTTTCAAAATGTTTTTAACTAGAATACAAATTCTAGTCATATCTCATTACCTGCATCTGTTTTTAGCTCATTTCAACATGATAGGATTCGAGCTTAATTAAATATCTTTAAACTATGACAAAACTTCCAAGAAAATGTTCTGAGTCAAAAACACCAACATCACACCAATTCAACAGGCTACAGTACTGGCTTTCTACTTCCTTGCCAGGAATCAGCACCCACAAGCTCAGGAGATAATCACAGATTTTATTGCCCTCAGAATGAAAAACAGTTGAGCTAAAGTTTGTCTTCAGTAATTACAGGTTGTAATTCTGCTGTTGTTTTGAGGTTGGTTTTTTTTTTTAACATTATATATCCTGCATATGCAAAGTCAACACGTTTACCTCCTGTTTTAGCGGCATCAGTTCCAAGCAAAGAAACCTCCCATTTTTTTTTCCTACCTGATTTTGACTCGTCTAAAAAAAAAAAAAAAGCCAAGAAACCCAGACACAAGTTCAGCATGACTATTTCTTCAAGAATATGAAAACTGTGATCACAGAAAACATTTAAATTAAGTGAGAGAATTACACTCAAGACTCCAAAGGCACTTTTGTTCTCCATGGAGCTTTTCCTGTTCTCAAAAATCTCCCTTTAGAACAACTCAGTAACATGTAAACTGGAAAGATTAACTAACTTCAGTTATTGTTTTCATAAAATAAGATTAAAAATACAGCTGTCATATTCATTTATTTCATTCCTACAAAATTTAAGCATCCCCAACCCTTTTTATCACCTCTCCAGCCAAAGGACACTTCCATTTAATAGATTCCTTAAAATAAAGATTAGTAGATATAAATTAGCAAATCCTCTTTACTAGAGGACAATGACATAATCAGGTTACAGTTTACCGTACCATTTTTACATTTACAAAGTACTTCCAAGCCCAGTGGAAGATCAGCAAATTCTGTTTGCCTTGCGAAGGCCATATAATTTCAGACTCTTACCAGACACCTTTTTAGTAGCTTTGCTGTGGGTTTTCTGTTAATTTAGCTACTAGAACAAACAATCCAGAAGGCACAAGTTAAGCACTTGGAAAAAGTAATAAATAGAGCACATAGTGCAACTTCAGGAGGATGTTTCAGGGGTAGAAACTGCATTTGTGATTTTGCTGTTGGTTGGTTGGAGGTTTTTTGTTTTTCATTAAGTTTTGCCCTGAGAGACTTGAGATAAAGCCATACAATTTCCTTGTAGTGATCAGCCAGAGACAAAACAGCTTTCAGTGTTATGAACTTTGCAAACAGTGCAAGTTATCCAAGACTCAGTAGCTTTTCCATCCAAAATCTGTTTCAAGATCAAGTGTGGATCCATCTGATACAAAGACCTGACATACACCAGTTTCATACAGTTAATTCATCCACACAGCTCACAAAAACAGTCTGGAGATAATCAATGGAACTGACACAAGAAAATATACATTTTCAAGAGGAAAAAAGGAAATGGAATAAATACATATTATAAAACTAAGATGGAAGAAGATGGAAAATAAGCAGGGAAGCATTTGAGATGCAAACTGAGATGCAAACTTGAGATCAGCTGTTACTTGATGAAAAAATGAATCCAGATGCAAGTCATTTTTGCTATTTATAAACAAGAAATTAAATGACGGTATCTGTTAAAAATTAATTGGACTCTATGTTCTTGAATCAGTATATATACTGCTTTATAATCCTCAAGTAACAAGTAGTCAGCAATAAGCAGTTTACAGAACACGTTTGCATTTTTTGCTAAATCACTTAACAGATCTAGCAACAATAAAACAGGAGGTTTAATTTAAACTACAAGGAGAGAATTTATTCTCATACACAAGCAGCCCAGTACTACTGTGCTGCAGGAGTACTAGAAAACACAGGAAAACAGAGCAATGCTAATAGCCTCCCCCGCCCTCTTCTGCCTGTCTCTGCTTTTCAGCTATGTATCTTCATCAAGCTGTTTTCAGAGACAAAAACATTTTAGTGGACCACAACAACTATTTTTTCTTTAAGTTTTACTTACTATTTTTTTCTTTTGAGATTTCAAATCTTCCAGCGCATCATCTAAAAGAAAAACATTATACATCAGTTTCCATATAAGAGAATTTCTTCAGCCTCTGAGCATGAAATTTGCCCTGTATGATCAAAGTTTACTGACCACAACAAAACCTACTTCAGTAAACTTTGCAAAAAAATAAAAAAAATATGTGAAAATAAATTATCTTTAAACCTGAAACTGCTCATAAATTATAGCCCACTTATCATTTTATAGTTATAACTATTTAAAAAGTTTTATGTACCATTTCCTCATTAAGGGAACCAATTCTAGCTAGTGCCCTCCTTTGACCTACATTAAAATTGCTACAACAATGTACCAAACGCACTTAATCTCAGCAGTCAAACTACAGAAAAAAATGCTTGAAGTCCAAGCATTAATATATCTGAGTACCAGATTTACTGGCTTCAGTATTTCATGTAAGCCTCTTACACACGCTAGTTTCAAATGCCGGATGAATTCTGGGCTTCAAATCTGAATCTATTTCACCCTTCCAATACTTTGAGACTACAGAAGAGAAAAAAAGTTTTGTAGGCTAACCAGGTCTCTTTACTACGAAATGTAAGAGATTTGCTACAAGTAGTAAGTGCAGTACTTAACCTCTTATCTCTAGAAGGAACAGAGAGGAAAGGTCAAATGCAATGGGATTCTCTTCTAGTCAATGCTTACAGCTTGGCACTCTAGGAAAACTCACTGCAATAAACCATCATCTAGTACAGAAGATATTTTCTACTATATCCTTCACAGCAAGAAGAGCTTAACACATACAAAAACCTGTTTAAAACTCTTCCCCTTCCTCAATGTTACTGGACACTAGCAGTTCACTTGTAAGATATCATGATTTTTATCCATTTCTTCAGTTTCCCAAAGAAAAGTATAAAGCTATAAGAAACAAGAATATTCAGTGTAATACATACGTTTATGTATATACATACATGTGCATTTATCAATGTATATTAATTAGGTATATTAAATATTTCTGAAAACTTATTCCAGGAAATGACTTTAAGGAACAGATAACATCTTGAACTTTTCCAGAATGTAGGAACCCATTTTGATGTAATAAGCCATTCTGCTAAATGTATAAAATACTAGAACCTGGCACATACAAAATTGTAAAGTTGAATGCTAAGCAAGAATAATCATTACCATCACTTACCAGCAAAGTCTATTTAGTGCCAGGCCGGACCAAAGATAATATACAATTCCAGGAGTTACTTCAAATAAACAAACTAATGCACCTCCATCTACCAAATTTGATATTTGTATTAGAACAGCCTCTCAGGTAGTCCTGTATAGATTAACAGCTTGCACTGTAATGTGGTATGGGATCAGGCAGCCAAATAGGAGGGTCATTCATTAACAATTACTTAAGAAAAGGAGGCTGCATTTGGTACACAAATGCCTAGAACATCTCTGAGTACAGCCACCCACAAAGCAACACAGTGAGTTTACAGAGGGGGCATTTGTTTCTTTACCCCCTGCTTCTGACAAGCATCTCATGCTTGCCCCTTCCAAGGAGGACAAATGGCAATTACTGGAAAGCACTCTCAAGAAACCAATATATCTTATCTTAATTAAGCCTACTGAAAAAGCATTCATACCAGAGAAGTCAATACCTGCAAGATACCTCATTTATTTTCTCCACACTTTGGGATAGATCAGACTAAATCTTCCTCAACAGCTGTCTGACTCACCTATCTTAAAAACTGATATTCCCTAACCTCCCTACATCACCCATCCTCCCTGTGTTTCACTAAGAATTTTCCTCATTCAGACCATGGCTCCCAAAACTGATGTAGTTATCCAATGTAGACTTCCACAGTATTAAATTATCATTTCTAATGAATCATGTGCTATACAAATTTATATCAGAATAAAAGACTGCACTTGAGATACTCAGTTGTCAGTTCTTTTTCCAATGCATTTTTTCCTGCAACTGTTGCACTGCGTATTTTATTTCTCTTTTCTAAATAGAAGACTTGCAGTTTTGAGATAAAACACAAATTGGGTTTGTCCAATCTCTAGTGCAGAAATAATTGTCTTTAGCACGATCTAACAAGTACTTAAACCTTTTCTACACAGGTTTAAAGGCAGGAAACTTCCTCATATTCTAAAAAAGAACAATAAAGGCCTTTAAACGAATCAGAACAATACACTTCTACTTCTTATGGGGCCACGGAACGCAAATCCATATTTGTCCTTAGAAATGAATCAACACAGCATCACAAAATATATGGCAATTTTATCTGTACATAAAACTGTATGTCCCTATGCTTGCATATAAGATGTAAACATTAAATTTAAGAAATTCCAAAAGTGATGTTTAACTCAACAGTTGTCAAGTTGAAAACATCTCGCTGCTCTGCAAGTCATAAAACACTGACATTTTTCTGTATAAGTGTTCATATGACCACGAGATATTGTTACAGGCCGGATTCCTTTCAAAAAAAAACCTCAGACAAAGTGTAACCGCCACAAACGAGTGCCACAGATGAATTTCACATTAGAATGAATTTGCATGTACTTTAGCAAATACACACAAACATATTTGAATACCAGCATTTCTATTTTTTTTTAAGTTATATGACACCCAATTTTCCTTATCTCTCAAAAAAAAAAGCCATCACACACCTATCTCCTTACACACTCAGGAAAGCATAAGCATATTTTGGAGAACTTAGTGGGGAGTAAGCCATCTTGACAAATAAATTTAACACCTGCTACACATCTCTCCTCTTCTACATAAAGATAACAGATCAGCACTGCAGGAATACTTGCAAAATGCAAATATTAAAGAAGTCACTCCCATTATTTTTATTTTTCTGCTTCATTTTATTCTATTACACTTCCAAATGTCCCAAGAGGGGAGAAAGTTACCATCATTTCATAAGCAAAGCAAGAGATGAAGCAGTTTCTTTAACATTCTTTACAGAGTTGTGGTAGAAATAACTGCGTAGCTAAGGTTACCCATTTTAACATCAAGAGGTTATTGCTGGAAGCACCAAATTATCCAAAATATTCACTTTCTCACAGTAAGCATCATTCCCAACCAGCTCCATATGCTTAAAAAGACAGAACAATACTTACTATTCCTTTCTGTCCTCTTGGAAAAGAAAAAAATGAGCAGTGTTCTTATAAACCAGATTCTTTAAAACAGAAAGAAGAGTTACATTAATTAGAGCATTACAGTAATCATTTCTGAAGTCATTTAGCAAAGCAGACAGTTCACACAGAAGACTTATCACGTGAGATTTAATTCTGTAAATCTGAAGAATACACCTTCAAACAATATTTAAGCAGGGAGCTATAAATGAAATTACTACATTGCCAACAAGACACCAACATCGACATAAACAAAATCCAACTGGAATAATAGCTAAACAAATACTACTATAGGTAGGAATACTAGGGAAGCAGTAGCAGTAACATAATTGCCTGCTAAAATGTTCCATGAGAAGGTTTGGAAACCTCAAGGTATATGAAACTAGCTGAAAACTACCTATTCATTGTTTTTTGTTAGATAAATTTATGAAGCAAGTTATCCAAAAAAAACAAGTCTACCAGCTAAGTCCCAAAATTAAGACACAGGAGGTTTGTAGAAGGAATTCAATACCAATGAAAAGCAAGAGATACAGCTATTGTGTAAATGCTCTCCCAAACAAAGGTAACTGTCCTGACTCCTATTGATTTTACAGAGCCCTGAATCCAGTCACATTCTGTACAGTTTCAGCTGACTTAGCCCAAACAATGCAGCAGCTTTATCTGTGCTCAAGATAAAATTACTGATCTATGTCTGTTTTACATTTGAAAGGCTTCTCTACAATCCTTAAGACTCCTTTTCATTCAAAATTGTTTACAATTATGATAAAGTAGCAATGTTTCAGTTGAGCAAAAAAATCCACATCCTAAAGGCTAGAAACATTTTCTGAATAATAACTAGCATAGGAAAGCAAGCAAAATAACACAAGATTTTAAAATACTTACTTTTGAGTAATTATAAAACATATTTTGTATTTATATAATGGCTACTCAGTTTCAAATGCTTTTACCCAATAACAAAACATGAATTAGGTAAGTCAGACAAGGCGAATGGAATGTGAAAGTAAGATATCCAAAGAAAGAGAAACAAGCTTAACTATTCCACTTCCAGAAGTGTACTGTAACAACTTAAGAATACAGACAGCTTTGTCTCTTAACAACTGAAAATACATCTTCCCATGAAGAAAGAATACTACGGTACGCAGGTATTACTTCTTTGTTCTTATCTATGCTCAATATAGAAAAGAGTATTTTCCTACCTAAAATTATATCCTAAGCAAAGACATATGGTAGGATTTCATGAAGCAGAAGATTTATGAAACTTCAAGGTGAAAGTTGGAAAACAGATCTTTTCATACAAACATAACAAGCGTAAAATGAAAAACATTTATATGAGAATTAGGGCAAGATGAAATAGTTTCCATTTAAATAGATTCTATTTCAAGAATACCTCCCTAAAACACAAAACTTCTCAGATGTGTCAATACACATTTCAAATCGATCCTAGCAGTTAACTCACCCTACCAGTAACATGCCAAAACTAAAGGAATGACCTAAGGCAGAAACAAGCCGGTGACTGACTGCAAGTGGGAAAGGCAGACATATTCCAGTTTGATTAGGGCTTTAAAAAAAAAAAAAAAAAAAAAGAAATCTGTAGAGCTATTGCTAGGTGGCACCTCCTGACTGAGAGTAAAGACAAGCTGGCAGTTCTTCGCCATTCATATGTGTCAAAAAACCTGAAGTATAATAGCTTAATAGAAAAAGAATCAGATGAACTGTCACAAATGATAAAAAACAAGTCTAGCTCTGAACTTGTAATCTGATTCAGAAATCCCACCATTCCAAAAAAGTGAAACAAGAACTGGGAAGACAAGCTAGGGAAAATCCAAAGTGAAAATTCACACCAGAGCACGAGAAGCCAACACCTTCAGTTGGAAATTTTTCATTTCTACACAAGCCCTCCTGTCTCAGTCAAGTGAAGGTTCCTTTTCTACACACTTTCACTGGTAGCACAAGCAAGCTTTGCATGCCTAAAACAAAAGCTTTCAAATCACTGCAATTAAGAACTAAACAATTCATATTGTTGTCAAAGATTAATTTACAAATTAATTCTTTCCAGAAAAGGTAACACTGTCCATCTATCTTCTCCACAGGACTCTATAACAGCAACACCTGACTATGTTACACATAACACAATGTAACATACAGAGAATAACTTCATGTATCTTTTCATGTGTTATGTGTTATCCACACCAATCAATCTTGCATATCCTCAAATATATACACTTGACTCTACCTTTCAAGTCTAGAGCTAGAGCACTGGCAAATCAGGTTTCCATACCATTGTGCTGCACAAATATAGACAGTATTCATCACATACATCAGAGATGACGTAGATTCCTATGACGTAAAGCAGTAATTGCACTGTGCAATCTGCTTGCTAGAAAAGTTGCTCAGAAGACCAACTCTCCTCGCTGATGGTTGGGGCAAGGAGGGAAGAAGTGAAGGCACTCCTTGGTAAGGTGGAAACTCAACTTTTTTGTTTTTAAATAGAAGAAAGTCAACGTAGCAAACAAGTCACTCATGAAGACCAATCGTGTAGAAAAAGAGAAGACAATCCTCTCTCCTACTCACATTCAAAGAATGTTAGGGTATTTTCTATCTAAACAATCAAGGAACTTACGGAAAAAAAAGCTATTTATATAAAATCGATCCTCAATATATATAGCCTGATAAACTTTCATGTCACCTCAGCATTAACATTCAGCTAACAACAAAAATTCAGTTTTTCCAGTCAGCCTCAAACTTTTTCCTCCTATTTTATATGGTTCATTTCGCACACAGGCAAAATACCTTCAATCACTTCCATACAGTAGTGTTACTTTTCCAAAACAGCAGCAGAAATACAACACAAGCTACTGCTCTGCCGTTTATATTACGTTAACTGGCAGCTGCTCAGGTACAGCTCACTCTCTAGCCCTGTTGTAATTTTGGTAAGTCAAGCAACTTTAGATGCTAACATCTTCTGATGATAAGACTTAATTCAATACTAAATCCAGACCCTAGAAACATTTCCCTTAAAGAAAGTATCTGTCTTACTACTTGGATTTATCTTAAAATGAAAAGTTCAGCAAGTTATGAGAACTCAAAGATCATCAAAAACAAACCGAAACCCCCGCCACAAAGTATTCTCCATCTCCTTCTACCAGAGGACAACCATTAAAAAAATAGACATGTACTTACATCAGTGGAAATGCAAAAAAAGGAAGTGTCATAAAAAACCTTGCTGTCCATTCATCAGGAAGACACCACAAATATACAATTAAGCAGGTGGCAAGATAAAGAAGTGAAGAGTAGAAGAGTAGCCTTCCAACCCATAGTTTCTGAAGTCTCTGATTTTTTTCTCTAAATTCTTCTAATGTCTGTATTTCCTGTAAATAAATAGGTTCAATTTTATTAATGAAGTGCATCTGTGGCTTTTATTAAGCTGCTTTTAAGTGCTTGCTACAATTAGACATATCAACATGACACCTGCATAGAAAAAGTTAAGCATATTTTTGATAAATGACATTATTTACCCAGAGATAACTTTCACACCATAAATACATCCCAGGATTATACTTATGATAAGGGCCACTTGCTTTGTATTATCAGTGACATATCGCTACTGAGCAGAACTACTGAAAATTATTACTTTTTCCTATATAATGTTTTAGTATACTTGGAACAAAGTGAAAATGCTCCGTATGTTATGAATGGCTGTCTCTAGGACCACAGAAGACTCTACCAAGCATATTTTGCATTCTGAAACTTTTATCAGAAATGGGAAATTTCAAATGTTTTTAATGCTTTCCCACTAACATGAGAAACTGCTGAAACTTCCCAGCCACTCACATGTTTTCATCTCAATATTTTCTCACCTTAAGACTAAAATCTTGAAAACCTAAATGATGCTTCTGGCATATTAGTAAGCAATGAAGCTATGCTCTGAAGTGTTACCATTTTGATTGCATTTCGAGTGACAACAGAAGTACTTAAAGGAAAAAGAAAAGTATCAACAGCATATTTCACATGAATTACTTTCCTCATGCAATATAGACATGTACCTCAAATTCTAGCTAAAAATCACAACTGATTAATGAACTGTCTATGTCGTTATTCAGGCTCTACCTTACTACCACTGTAGCTGCAATTTTTGCACTTTAAACCACACATTGAAGCTTTTCTAGCAAGCCTGACAAACAGAACTTTCCTCAAGTGACATTTCCCGTAACATGGAAGTTCAACTATTAGTTACAGTAAAATTGTGCAGTAACACCCAGCTCATAATTCATACCCAGTCCAGGCTTTCTAAATAATTGTTTAAACTATAGTTCCTCAGTAATTATTATGCAGTGGTTTGGCATGGTTTAGGTTGTTAGGGTTTCTTTTTGGGGGAAAAAAAAAAAAACGTAGCATTCTATATGAAACTCAGAATCTATGACAACCAAAGGGAATAGTACAGATGATTTAAAATTCCATAGCATGATTTTACTTAAAAGCATGACCAAACAGGACATACATTTCCAAACAAAAACAAGTCACCAAGAGGCAAATACATACCTTATCAATTTTTTCTAATACTTCTACAGTAGAAGGCTTTGCCTGCTTACAAGGGAAAGAACAAAGACATTAACCTGATCAAAGCAATACATTGAGGATTAGTGTAGATTAACAGTTTCCTAACAAAAAGACATGTAATAAATTAATATATCATCTATCTTACATAAAGATAATAATTTTTCCTACTTTAATAGTGACAAATAGAAGACACTAACACATCGCTGTCTTACAGTTGTCATGACTATGGATTGAAGGCTCCACTCCCACACCACAAAAGATGAAAACCTACATGTGTACAGTAATAGTAGCTGTGTGGGTAGGAAGTAAAACAAGAAGTGAAATTATGAGAGGAAGGAAGAGGTAAAATGAACTAAAAATAGACAAGAAGCCACAATCTAAGAACTTTTAACCTTTTTGCCAATACTCATTCAAAACAAAGACACACTCTAAATAAATCATAAGCAACTGCAATTAAGCACTCTCATCTCCAGTAAAATTCCCCTTAGGAACAACCTGGAATCCACCTCCTAAGAATCTCCCCTAATTGGAAGGTACTAATTATCTTCCCAAAGCCATTGGACCACAAATTGGAAGACTAAGGCCAATATGAAAATCACTGTAGAATTGGAAAGCCATCCCCCGCCCAAGCAGGGCTGACAACTTTAACTACACTCTCACCTTTAAATGATTTTTTTAATTCTCTAAAAACATAAGATGTAAACCCAAACTTAACAGCTCCCATCTGCTAATAGAAAGAATAGTCAAAAGCGTAGTTAAAAGCTTCATGATTTTTGCAAACTCAGTATATTATTCAATGATACCCAAGCCAATAAAAACAGTTAGGAAGAAAGATCTGTACAAGTAGTTACCACATTATTTTTTAACAAACAGATATAGAATGATAGTCTGAATGCATCCACTTGGACTGAAAATAGCTTCTGATCTTTCAAGTTACAGATACTGCTGTATCTCTCATGACAGAGTGCCACAAAACCCTTCGGAGTCAAAACAGTAATTTTGCAACTCAACCCAACCCTGCCAGGTCTGGTACTGCAAAGGAAATAAAGCTTCAACAGTAACTTTCAACCAGCATTAAAGTCAACAAATAGGCATCAAGAACCATGTCCTGCAAACTCCCATCTGCCAAGCTAACAAAAGATTGTTACACTGTTAAAATATTTTACTTACCCTCCATCTTGAAATTAATCCACCCATCTTCTACAGTGGACAAATGTAGGTAGAGCTATTAATCTTCTACAAGAATTCACAGCTAGAAGTAAAGCATTAAGCACATAAGACCAATCTAACAGCATTCTACAAGAGTAATAATGTATTCTAATATCTAAATATGTCAATGTAGGGCATAAGATCACTGCATAGTTATCTATCCATATGTTACTGTAACACCGAGGCTCTGCTTCATAGGTCCTCCTGTAGGTCTGTTTATCAACCTGAATGTGAACAACTTTATTTATACTTTTTAAGTATTTAAACAGAGAGGGACCCTCAAAAATAGACACAAAATAACCACGAACAAGCCAAAATCCTCCAGCCCCCAAAAAAGTTGTAGAACTTATTATTGAGCAGGATAATTTATGAAACTGAATTCCACTTAATTCCTCAGCTGCTCAAAAGCTCAACTCTTCATGTTCCTTTTTATTTAGTTGACACTCACGACACTCACAATTAACATCCTACTATTCCTGAGAACAAGGTTTTCTTCCATAGATTTCCTTCCTTTTCACACTCATCAACAAGAGCTTCTCATATAGCATTATTATTTCTCCTTTGTATGATCAGTTTTAGATTCAAAGCAGGCTACAGAGATCTCACAGGCTCTTGGAAAGCACTACACTGGCAGGTGCTCCCTGAACACAACTCAGGGCAGTCACCAGCACATTAAATAGTCCTAAAAGCAACTCCAGGCATGCAAAGTAGTTCAGTCTACACAAATCCAGAACCCATGAACAGCAGTAATGTAATAAGCTGGTTCTAGGTTCCTGAAGAAGCAGCGTTGCAACCTTCCATCAGTAAATAGGTGGAATAAATGGACTAGGAACCTTAGAATGACAGAATTTCTCTCCAGTCTGGACTGAAACAATAGAACAAAGCAAAAACAAATCACTGCCCAGCTAGGCAGAAGTAGGTGATTATTAGTTTGCTTATTAAGTTACTTTTGGCCAAGCATTGAAAGACAAAGAAATCTCATCTCTATTCGAAATTGTTCCCAAACTGTCTGAGGCTGTCAGACTGAATTAATACAACATAGGATACGTACTGCTCACTATTGCTACTGTATTACGGCCTCCCCTTCACCTTGTAAGAGAGCCAAGGACTTCAGAACCCAGCACTGTAGGCCCTATGATTTTGAAAATCCATCCTTGAAGATAAGCAAATCTGTATTTGAAACGCAGCCAGAATGAAGCTAGAACAGATGGGCACATGAGCTCTGCTGTTGCCAAATTACTAGCACAGAGCGGGTGAGCTACAGAAAAAGCACTATTACCCCTTGGTCTTCTGCATAAATCCTCCAAACAATCACTATTACAGCAACTCACCTCAGTAAAACAGCAGCAACTTCTCCACTTTTCAACACTCAATACTACTGTTCTCTAACGCTAGAAATTTTACACCGTTCTCATTTTACCAGGTACACATAGACAGATTCTGACACACACTGAATAGATGTGGGACGACACTTCCTTTTCAAGTACTTCCACATTGGGACAGTGTCATTATTGCAAAACAGAACGAACGCTGCTGGCTAGCCAATTAAGAAGCTTGTAAACCTAGCACATGGTTCCCAAATCCAGTTTACTTCAATTACACTGCCACTGGTGCTATGAGCACAGGTAGCTTTTTAAGGTTCATACGGCCTTTTGGAGCCATCTTCCTTCATACCACAGCTGCAGAACCTCTGGCACAGAACATTTAGAGGGCCCTGTGAGCAAAGAGCTGCTGGCATTGCAGACCTCTGTCAATAATACATTCATAGTGGTACCTATCCATATGTCTTCCAAACTATCTGGCAAACATCTGGAAGGGAAACAGGTTTGACAAGTGTCATCACATGCATAATTTTATAAGAACCACAAGAGCGACAGGCCTTATGGATACTGCCTCTGAGTCAGAATTACCAAAACCCTTCTCCAAAGAGGATTAGGGCCACTGAATCCACGTTTACAATTTAGTCACTTAATCCTTAGTTACCAGATGGAGAATTTTCTGTGTTTACTATGGATCACTTCAGGCACTTTCCTTCCTCCTTCTCCTTCAGGAGAATGCACTTCTTCAGCACAGAGCTGTTTCTCTCACTCACTATGCACTGCTGTGATAGGCCTTAATTCCACATACATTAACGCTGATTTAATGTGCAAACAACACAGCTGAACTCTAGGCTTTAAAAAGAAAAAAAAAGATCAACAACACAAGAGTTGTGAAAACAACATAGGAGGTCATGAAAACCAAACTACTGATTTCTATTGCCTTAGTCTCCAAAAAGAAAAAAAAAATAGTGTTTCCTGGTAGCATCTCCTCTACCCAAAAAACAGGCAACTTCATTAGGAAAAAGCAGACATGGCACAGAAGGACAGCTGGAGCAGAAAAGGCTTTTCTTTTGAAAGAGGATGGATCGTGCACAATTACAGAAGTCACCCACCAATCTACTCATCCAGAGGAAGAAAATGGTTTGATGATCTCACTGCAGCTCACCAAGTTACACAGTCAGGCGGACTGCCTCCCATAGCTCGCAGCACAGGCAGCACTCCATTTCAGAGCTAACACAGGATCCAAACAACACCAGGTAACCTCAGGGTTCCCCTCAGAAAGGGCCCAAAAGCATACATCAAGCTAAGTTCAAAGAAGTTCTATGATTAAAAAGCTCTCCAGAAATTAAAATCCCCAAAGTTAAGAACTAACACACTGAAATCCATGACTAAATAACACCAAACCAAGTCATACTGAAAGGAAGGAAGGCCGGGGAAGTTGCAGTCGGGACTCTACATACAGACACACAGGCAGTGCACCCCAAGGGAAGGGGTGTGCCATTTCAATCAGGTATTCTGCAAGCCTACTAATTAGTTCCCGCACAGACTTCATCAGGTGCTCACCATCACACCCAGGGATGGAAGCGCCACCTCCAAACTGCGTGTCCGGGTCTGCTCGCTGTGTTTCCAACGCAGAGCCCAGGCTCCCGCACAGCTCGCCGGCCTCACACACCCACAACGAGCTGAAGAAGCTCCGAACGCCTCAGACAGGTAAACGTAAACCGAGAGCATCACCTGCCAGGCGCTGTTCCCTGCCCTGTTACCTCTGTTAGAGGTAGACACTGACTTCTGTTAGTTACAAGCTTCGTTGCCATCTGCTTGGAAGCATCCCAACGCGCCGCGCTTCTCCTGAACTACAAAGAAGCGCGACTCGCCAGAAGGACACGGAGCACGGGGCGGCGCCCCAGGAACCCTCCGCGCCCCATAGCGACCCCGGGGCCGGACAGCGCGGGCTGCACGGCGGTTTCATCTCGGCCCCCGCCCGCTGCCACGGGGAAGCCCCGCGTGCTCCTCCCGCCCGCAGTTCCTCTTTCGAGGCTGCGCCGCCACGCTCCCCGGGGCCGCCGGCTGTCAACGG
Source organism: Bambusicola thoracicus (assembly GCA_002909625.1). NCBI lineage: Eukaryota > Metazoa > Chordata > Aves > Galliformes > Phasianidae > Bambusicola > Bambusicola thoracicus. Next base: position 3,097 of record PPHD01004088.1, on the reverse strand, counting down.
GCGAAAGGAGGGCGGGGGCCGTGCCGGCGGCTCCAGTCCCGGCCCGCGGGAGGCGCCGGGCGCCCTATCCGCCCCTCAAGCGACCGAGTCCTCGCCGCGGAGCCGAGCCGGGCGCTCCACACGTACCTGCCGCGCGCCGGGCCGCGCATCCCGCCGCTGCCCGCCGAAGGAGGGGCCGGGCCGCCTCGGCGGCAATCCCATCAGCCCCCGCGTGGCCCCGGCAGCCAATCAGCGTCGCGCCGCCGCGGGGCGCGCTGAGGAGGGGGAGGGGAGCGGGCGCCGTCCGGAGGTTTCGTTCTGCGCTCCACTTTCCGGGCTGGCGCAGCCCGCGCGGAGGAGACCGAGGAGTGCAGAGCGCTGCTGTGCGTGCAATCGCCACTCCTCAGCTCCCCTGCTTAGACGTTTCACGGCTGTGGCTGTGCAGAGCTGCGAAAGCAATGTGGTAGTTCCTTCAGGGTGGAAATTCGTATGCATGAGCCGCGCACGTTCAACTGACGCCTGCCGTCGAACCGTGCAGCATAACTTGACCCGTGGTGTTTGACCGTGTTATCAATGCTTTTGTAGCCAAAACAATCCCAAACACAGCAGTATGGGGGCTGCTGGGACAAAAGCTAACCCTATCCCAGCCAGGTGCAGTGCACCAGTCTTAAGCGTTATGGGAAATAAACAAGGCTGGGAAAAGACAAACAAGATATGCCGGTTACTTTTCAGATACCTGATCAGCTTTGTGATTCAAGTAGTGGAGCTGCTGAGTCTGGTCATCTGCCAGGCATCCATTCTCAGTTTTGACGTTAGGAAATTAATTTCTCTTCCTTCTGCCAGTGTTCACATTGAATCCCACCACCCCGCGTTAATAGATACGATATCAGGCAACTAACAGCTTTCATGGTGAGCAACAGTCTAGAATGGGTTTCAAAGCACAATCATAGCAGTTAGTGCAGAGCTGGTGGATGCACTGAAGTTTGTTTGCTAGCAGCTGCAGAGGTCACAGCTGTAGGCTGCATATCCAGCTTTGTTTTCCTCACTTTCCAAGAGGAAAAAGGCTGGGTACCTCCTCTCCAGCTTGTTCTCCAGAGCCACATCTGCTTAAATCCTTGTGGCTATTACTATTCTTCCACTGACAGAAAGTCTTTGGTCGCTTCTTTCTTTGCTTTCTGATGAAGGCAGCTGTAGTCTACTCCTGGTTTTCATATCATACTTCACTGTGGCATGTTGCTGGAGAGAAGCTGGTTTAAATCTTGAGCTAAAATCTTTAAGCATATTGATGTCTTTTTCCAAGGTGTAGCAAAGTATCCACTTTAAATAAACCTAGATAATGATGGTACCATCTTTTATGGTGTTTGTTTTGTTTGTTTGCTTGTTTTTATAATGCTACAGCCAACAGTAACATCTCCAAGAGGCCTCTCCACCTAATTTATTGCCATAATCCTTTTGAAGTCACCACAAGTAGCAGCCCTAACTGAGGGCTGAACCAGAAACATGAGGGACATCCCAGAATGTACTTTGTCCTTGAGCCCCGTCATAAAAGCTATCTTGAAGCAGGCCTCCTCCATTAAGTTCTAATCGCTGCTATGCAGTCATTAAACTGTTTAACTGGTAGGTTTAAAAAAAAAGGTGTTGATAGCCACCATTATTGAACGTTTCACACGGAGAAGTCTCTCAGCTACGTGACATGACATGATAGTACGCAGTGACTTGTTTGTTTCGGAGTATAACTAGCCCAGGTCTACCTAAAAGAAGAAGCAGTGCCCACGTAGCTGGTGAGTATGATAAATCTGAGTATAGAGCTATAATTTCAAATCTGTTAGACTAAAACTTTAATTAATCTGGTTCAAAACTGCCCCCTACAGAGTATTAAAACTCTAAAACTATTCCTTTTAAAATCCTTCATTACCAGTGGGATTGGTGTTTGACATCATTCTGTATAACCACTCTAGCAGCAGAGAGCTTCTCCACAATTTTCCCCAGCATCATAGAGAGTATTCAGCACTTTTAGCTCCTCCCCTCCCAGAATTCTAAACAATCAGAAATAAACTACTTCTAAACGTTTTCATCTCGCACCATGTTTTTTGTCTTTGGGAAGTGATAACACTTGTAGCACACACAGGTCAGCATTAAATGCAGTCTAGTAATCCCATTTGTTTTCTAAATAAATATATGGTCCTATACATCCTTAGGAAAATGTTATTTGGTTAGAAGTTCAACTTTGCTACTTTATGTTTACTTGATGTTTTTTATTAGGCTCCCAAAGTATGCTCAGCATCATCTTAAAGCAAACCCTAAACAGACTAAGCAGAGTAAGCGAGGCTGTTTAGTTTAACTCATTTAGATGCTGAAACTGAAACACTGTCTATATTGCAGTTTGAGATGTCACTGCAGCAAAACAGTGTATGCAGCTAGCTTTGAGATCACTGACCCTTATAATCCACAGCACTATTGACTACGGTCTGCATCTGCTGCCATCTCATCAGTACTTTCACAATATTATCAATGAAGGAGTTTGAGTACTACATGCTATTGTATGTCTCACTGCTCCAAGCAAAGCTGGCAGGGTGCTGTGACACAGCTCCTCTGTTTCTCTTAGCCAGTCCTGCACTCACTGCTGTACACCACAGGGGCTTCCTCAACAGCACAGCTTCTCTTCAGGTCGCTTCCTCACATGCTGTAGGCGCTTCAGTAATTAAAGCGAGCCTGAGCTGCCAGGAACACTGTCCAGGCACAGGCCGCTCAGCTGTGCCTTCCACCCGCACAGCTACCCTACAAGGCTGGCTGAGTGAAGCGGTTGGAGCTGGTTTGCTGCAGCTTCCTCATATGCCATCCCCAGCAGAACAGGATTCCTGTGCATCCTGAACAGAATGAATGCACATAGCATTTCATAAACAAGAAACACATAGTAATTAATGGGAATCCATGAATGTCTTACCTAATTCTGCTTCAGAAACAGAATAGTAGTTTATTTGACACAGCTACATGGGATCATTTTAACTTCTACCAATTCAGGAAACTATTATTATTTTGCTTGTTGCTGTTCTGAAGTGATCATTTGGAAGATTAAAATAAAATATATTAAAAAACACCTTTGTGGCTCTTGTTTGGT
>PPHD01004087.1:0-21697 GCA_002909625.1 Bambusicola thoracicus | reverse complement strand
GATAACCCAAAAAGTAACTAACACATCTCCTAACTGTTGTGCACGGTGGTTTTGAATGCACTGCCCTGGAAAACACTCTCCAGGCATCTTGCTAGGGCATGCAGAAGTAAGCACAGCCCTTCCCATTCATCCAGAGACACAGTGCTCCCTCTTTGTTTCTTTCCTTCCAAGCAGACAGAAAAGCACCCACGCTGTTCCCAGGTTAGCCTGACCCCAGCTCCTGTGTAATCCCTGCAGGTAACGCCTCATTATTACAGGCTTTGGTTCTACACTGGCAAGCCTTCAGCTCTCTTGGTGATATTTCTATGTGAACAAGGAACACAGAAATCAGGGGGTTGGTTTTGAAGGGGTTTCTTTTCCTTTATTTTGGTTCAGTTCTGTATTTTTATGGTTATTGCTTTCCTTCTTCTAAATCTGAAGGTGTCCAGTTCATACAACAGCCAATTTAGGCTTTGGCTGGAGCTCAGTTCTCCACCCCAACCCTGAAGGGCATCACGCACCATTTCTTCAGCAATAGTTTCAATACAATAGTCCCAAAGTGTCTCAGCTCTACAGGAATACGACAGTGCCAAACCAAGCAACTCACTGACAGCGCATGTGCCAGAAGGAAACCTCAAAAGGCATGTTTTGTATCCACGCATAGCCCCAGGTACATAAACTGAAAGTTGCAACACAGCATTGAGTTTCTGTACTAACAGATCCGAATATTTCGCATAGTTTGGTCCATGCTTTGCTTCTGCTGAACCCTGCACTTCTGAGTGAAAAGGTTTGGGTTTTTTTTTCCTTAAACTATCCCCCAACACTAAGAGAAAAATATCCTCATTTTTTCCCCAAAGACACTAAGCACAAGGAGACAGCCTGGGTTGCGTTCTGCCTGCAATTGCTTCAACCTTCCAACAAGAGAGGGCATCACCTCTACCACCAGCCCAGCTCTGCAGCAGCCATGTGAGTTTTCACAAAAACAAACAGTGATGGAGAAATTCTTGGCTTGCTGCTGCCCACTGGCACCCACCAGATAGTTTTATATTATGGCTACAGGGGTAATGGAAGGCTCCGGTATCTGCCAAGTCAAATCCAACCCTACACTTAATATCAAAACCTTTTTTTGTCACATGAACAAAAACAAGCCGTCTGAATGCCAAGGTCATACATTGCATGCCGTTCTTTGGTTTAAAACTCTTTATCTGCTCGGCAAATCTGCTCAGCAGAACGCAGACCCCAGTGCAGCACTGCACACAGGCTGAAGATGTCTGGCTTGTTCCTTTAATGAGGTAAGAGTTTCACTGACCATGATATTTAGTTCCAGCAAAAGAATCCAAAGAAATAGAGGCCCCTTTATTTACAGAGCTGCGCCAGCAGCCTCCCTCCCTCTCCCTCTCCCCCCCCACCCCCCCCAACTGCCAGCCCCCTCCCGAAGCCACACACAGAGAACTGAAAGGCTACTCCCCTCTGCAGCAGTACCCAGGGCGTTTTTCACATCAAATAAGCCAGCTTAAGAGGATCAAAAGCCAAACTAGCCCTTTGCTTTAAAGGCAGCTCTGAAAGCCAGAGGCTTTTCAGTTTAAATCGAAGCTATTTGCCAAAGTATTTTCATTCTCTCCTTTGCAAGGAACTAGAAAAGATTCGCTTTGTTGCGGTGTGAAATGGCAGTATTTCTGAAATACTGCTTCAAAAAGCAACACAGAGCTGGACAAGGAGCAGAGTGTACCAGGTGTTTATTTTTCGAGAGTGTAAGAGTAAGCACATATAAATACATTAGATGTACAAGCCCCCAAAATGGGAGTTTACATAGGGAAACACTGGCCCTTCTCTACAATTATCTCAGCCAGGGAACAACAAGAAAGCTCTTTCAGGGTCTGTGAGAATAGTTAGGACTGAGCTTTCAGAAGTTACAACCCTGCTCCCAGCAACTGCAGCGAGATAGAAGGTGTTTCTCTGGGAAGGGAAGTGAGGGCAGGCTCACAGTGATCCCAGCTTCAGTTTTCAGCTCCGTCACTGCTACTTCTGGGGGAACACTTATGCTGCCTCTAGCTTTGACTCCCCCATTGCATTTCTTAACGTCTTCTACCAAGACAAAACCTCCTGCTCTGCTGTTTGTGAGCCACTCTGCTGTTGTTTTGAAGGCCACAGAAATACAATACTGCTAACATTTCTAACTCTGGCATCAGTAAGAGCTGCTGTTATTTTCATCATAGTCCTAATTCTACCTCAAAAAAGAAGTTCCAGCAATTGCGCATCCATGGCTCTCAGCCATAGGAATCAGCCCTGCCAGGGCACTGGGTCATTGGAGAAGCTGGATAAACCCAAGTAGACAGGCCCACGGCTCTTTGAGAGCAGAGCAACCATCCTAAGGGATCTCCTATCAGCTATTGAGAATATTACTGTTAGCAACACAGAGCATCAAAAAAGCACCAGGCCATTTAACAAGCTGAGCTGATGTGTCAGACTTCACAGGTTTTCCCTGAGAAAAATAGAGGCCACTTCCCTTCTGCTGCTCACATCTGGCTGTGAACAGCATCAAAGGGTGGCCTTCTGCCTGAAACCCAAGGGGAAGCCTGGAACAACATCTCATCTCCAGGGTGGGGCATTGGGCAGTGGTTGCTGTGCCCCAGACAAGACTGCTCAGATTCAGTCTCCTGAATTCAGACTTCAGTCATTGCACCATATCCCACCCACCACAAGCAAATCATTCACAGACTCCAGAAGTTAAGGGAAGAAGAAATGACTCTCCCAGTACTTCCACCATCTTGCCTAACAAGAAATGGTTGTCCATTTCTACCATATAAAAGTTTCATTTGAGAGCCTTAATGGTATGCACAGCCCAACATATCCCCCCAACATGAAAGGCTTAAGAAGCACACAGAAAAGTTTCAGCTCAAACACACCTGCTTCTTCCCATATTCTCATGAATTGTCTCCCAGCACTGAAAAAAGCATCAATTTTGAAGAAAACATAACTGTCCCTGCATTTGTCGGATGTTTCTACCTGGCCATCAGATGGTTATCTCTTCAGAGTGCTGGACAGGAAATTCCATGAGTTCTCACTGCCCTGAACCTGCGCAGAGAGCCTTACTGGACTCTTCTCTACCTCGCCTAAAGAAAATGCTTCCCACAGAAAAAGGGAAAATATGAATGCGAGAAGAACACATACTCAAAGACTTCTATTAATATAAAATCAAGGTCAGGCAGAGAACATCACATGGCTCAAGACGTCCAGCTACAGCTATCCCAGAGTTGTTGCTTGGAGATGGCTTTTGCAGTACATTGCATCAAATGTGTTTGCCATCAGTTAAATGGGAAACCTTTCTAGAAACAACAATTGCAGTTGTTTTTAGAGAATTATTCTGACATCTAAATCCAAACAGATGTAGCTCTTTGCAAGCAGGTTTCTCAGCTTTCTGAAATACTCATGTAAGACTCACTCACACCTACACAAGCGTAAGTTTTCTGAGGGAAGTTTGTGAATTGTTTTGTTCCTGGTAAGGATGAAAACAGAACTCTGCTTCACTGATCTGCCATTCAGCAGTGATATGATGGAAAATAATGGCAGCCATCAAACCCAGGAGCTGGATGCTGCGAGGCTGTGGAAGTCACCCCTCCAAGCAGGCGTTAATCAGAGACTATCAGAGGGCTCTTCCAGCTCAAGCAATCCTGCAAAGCGTCACGGCCAAGAACACAGGTAGGAACTTTCACTACTGGCATCATGTCCAATCCCAAACCAACAGACCCACAGTTGATAATTCACACACAAGCTAATCTCATTGTGACAGACGCTGCTCAGCTCCTGCCCACCCACGTGTGAACCCGCTCCAGAACTGGGCTGTCTCCAGCCCAGCATGTTAAAGTAAACCACTGTCAGTTTCCAGGTCACTTTAATGTGCTCCGCTGCAAATGAAGGCAACTTAGGGGTTGCTTCTTGAGGTTCAGCTGTCCCTGCCATGAAAGTAGTGGTATCTGGAAGAAGGACAGGATTCTGCTTCACTGCTGGAGTTAATCCCTTCGAGCTTTAGGGGCTTGGAAGCATTATCCTCTCGTTCTGGAGAGCGCCAGCACACAGCCGTACGTGCACGAACAGTATGCGTGCAGATTAAGGGCAGAAGGCTGTAATGGCTCAGTCAGTGCCAAAGAGATCTGCTTCATTATTAGCACTAAGTAAGGAACTACAGAATACTTTTACAGCCCTGAAAGAGCACCTGAGTGCTCTAAGTATGAATCACTTGTCTAGCACAACCACTCTGTCATCCTCCGTAAGTTACTTTGAATTCCTTCAGAATTTCATTCTCAGATGCAAAGTAACACTGTTTCCCCACTTCAGAGGGTAATGTGACACACTGATGATATAGTAACTGCTTGTATACTCTGGCTGTAAAGGTCACAGAAAAGCTGGGAAATTAACTCCATATTCTACACAGCATGAACAAATACTGAAAGTGGGAAATGACTGAAACACCAAAATATGAAACAGGAGGCTACGTGGAATACGTCACCCTTTACCCCAGCAAAATGATGTCTTATGTGAGGGCAGTTCCCCTCTTATTTTGTGTATTGTGGCATAAAGATGCTGCCGCTCCAGCTGGTGATGGTTTGATCTCCTCCTCCAGCCATCACCAAACCAACAAGACTGAATCATTTCACCCTTGTTTTCCAAAACATGCATTCAAAAAACTACCGCTATGAAATCAAGTGATTAGAGGGCTGGATGGGATAGCTAGTTACAAAAAGAAACCTCAAACATCTCAAAAACTTCACCTAGTGGCTCGGCTCTGAAAGGATGTAAGCAAGAGGCCAGCGGTGGTCAGCGTGGCCGGGCAGGACAGTACTGCTGTGCACGGTGAGCAGCTGGGAAAAGGGCACTGACTTTCCTCGCAGTGTCTGCTGGCTCCTTCCTAGCTCCTACTGTGGAAAGTCCTGCAGCTGCTTGGAGGAATCCATTCGCATAACAAAGGAGGCTTTCAAAAGCAGTACGGGAGGGTGGAAAGAATAAGAGAAAAACCCAAAGCTAGAAGCTACACTGACAGCTACAGCTAGCTAGCTGTTTGTAGCGCTGCCTAGAAATCCCAGGCTCCAACATGTTACATAGAGTATAAACATACCACAGCATTACTCCCATTACTTTGTCACTGGTTTAAGAAGAGAGGTAAAAAGAAAAACACGGGAAACAACTTCATCAGAGCCTTCAGCACATTTTAGGATTCCTGGACGATTAAGTTCTCAGCGGTGCAACAAATGAGCTTAAGGCACAAAAGGTATTTAGGAGCTCTGCAGAGACTGAAGACCAAATTTCGACCGGAGTTTAAATAGCCGCGTTACCTACAGGATCTGGGACCCAACCCTTTATGTTTTACTTCATTAGCTGCAGAAATCAAGACACTTCCTGACTCGTTGAGGTGGTATCTGGTCTTACTTCATTGCAAAGAGCACCTTAAAAATCATACTAATGAGCACCATCAGAAGTTGTAACCAACCCAACAGTACGGGTCTGACTGTACTCGACTTACACAAATACTTCACATACTCCACCTGCTGCAAGATTAAAAACAAAACAAACACAGGAGGATAAAATAAATCTTGGCCTCTTTAAAACAAGCAAGGGAGGAAAAAACATTTTTTCTCCTCCTCATTTCACAGTGGGTCCAGGATTACACCTAAAGGTAAACTATTGCGCCTCTCAGCCAAACCAGTTACGGTAACTGCACACTGGATCAGCTTCTCTTACTAACAGAAGACAAGCTGGGAGAGAGATGTTAACTTGCTGCACGCTTCAGTATTAGGCTTTGGTACAAGAAGCACAAGCACTCCTCATGCTCCTGCTTGATTTCCAAGGAATAACCTACTCAGTAAAACAAAGTTCAGCATCCAACTCATCATGGCAGTTCTGTTACAGAAAATCCCCATCCATCTCCGATCACAAACTTCTTTGCTTTCCTGATTAACATTACTCTTCTGGGTAAAAAAGAATTCAAGGCCCAGAGACGCATTATTTTTTGTGTAATAACATTATACATATGGATTCAACTTAGCTAGGAAATGTCAACTTAAGGCTTGTCTTCATGAGCAAATTTACTGTAACCAGTCTACCAGTATAATTATATTGCTGTACTTCTACTGCTAAAATTCCCCCGTTGAGCCTTATTCATAACAACAGCGGCCTTTATGGTTTATTTTTGTCGACTATGCCAAAAAAGGCCCCTGCTCCAGAAAGGCCACAAGGATCCACAGGGGAGGTGGGGGAAGGAGCAGCACCAGTAGAAAGAATAACAGTATAGGAATGGCAGAATATTGCTCCACACTAACAAATCATCTGCTACAAAAAATAAAATGCTGTAAGAGGACTGTACTGCATGCTGAGTATGGCTGCAGGTTTATGCCATGTTTCATCAGTTGGGTATGCTGCTCTGCACCGGTCACCCTTGTGCATCCCTTGGCCCTGTGCACTGCCTGGCTGCTGCAGCTCTTTACTGATTCCCTACAGAGCGATGCTGCCTGACAACTGCCCCGTTCCCTTGGTCAGGGCACTGCCCTCCAAAACAAGAGGGTGATAATGTCTAGCCTCACTGGTTTACAGTTTGAGTCTTCAGGGATGAGCAAAAGCTGAAAAGTAAACAGCTCCCTTTGCAACAGAGATTTTAAAGCAATTGCCCTTCACTTCAGCAGCGCAAGAATGCCAAGAGAGACAAAACAATGAGCCATCTGTGCATCCTTCCCTCTTTCCTTGTTTCTGCGCTCTGGGTTTAAATCAGAGCTCCCCAAGAATGGCTGAGTCCCCCTTCACCTCCTCCCACCCTGGTTACATCCTGCAAAAACAGTTTTCAGTCGTGGTTTCTTTTGGTGTGCTTTTTGTTCTTAAGAGCCCTAGCAGAATCCCTCTTTAAACCTCAGCCCCTTTGTCAGGTGGCATCCCATCTACCCAAATAGCTTTGTCCCAGATGCCTCCCCCAAGACATCCAGCTCTTGTTCACCATCCCTGGAGGCAGCGTGGCACTCAGAAGCCCCGGCCACCCCTTTGTCCAGGGAAGGGAATGCCATGTGAATGGAGACCACCAAAGATTTACAGCCCTCTTTTGTTAGCCTGGTGTCACTGCCTATTGGGGCTCGATTCAAAATTGAGATGACAGTAGAAAAGCAGATGAGTTTAGTAACCACCGTGCAGCTCAGAGGGGAGAAATGCTGAGAGATCAAATGTTAAAATAAATCTGGTAATCGAACTGCCCTATCAAGATGCAGCCAGAATATCCTAGCATTGTGCTAGTTAGCAAGGCACATTCCCAAAGTGGAGTCTGCACTGAGGAAAAAAAGAGATTAGGTCTGAATAACAGCATTCAGATGCATCTCTTCAAACATTCATTTTGTTGGTATCATTATTCCAGCAAGAAGATAAAACAAAAGTCAAATTCCCTTTGATCTCACAGCTGGACTGGCCACACGGCTTATGAAACGCTTTTACCTTCACATCCCAGAGAAAAAAAACAACCCTATCTTTTAATTATTGCTTTCTACAACATCCTAAAACAATCCTTATCAAATTAAACAATCTCACGCAGGAAGTCCCAGGCTTGATCCCCAGGCACTCCCCTTCCCAGCAGGCCAAGCGAGAGCCCTCCTGCTGCGCTCTGCACTAACCCAGCTGTGAGATGAGAGCGAGGAGCCGTCTGGGGCCAGCTCTCCTCCCATACACCAGACCATAAATGCAGTTCTGCTGACAGAAAGGAGTCGCCCCATTTGAGCACTGTGCCCCATCCCCGCATGGCAGCGGGGGCTCAGCTTACCAGGATGCACACACAGATGTGCTACTGCACTACAAACTGGGCTTCGGCAATGCTCAGCTGTAAACTTACATCCAACCTTTTTTTATTGAAAACAGTCCTCCTTGTAAATTCAACTACTTTGCTGTAAAAGTTAAACGAATTTCCTTCGATGCTTCAAAAAACTATTTCCAAATCTAGCACAGTTCAAGCGTGCTCTGATCCCACAAGCTCCACACGCAGATACACAGCAGCACAAAGCAGACCTCTCTCCGTAGGTGGCCTGCATCATCCACATTATTAACGGTGCTAACCACCTCCAGCAAACGGCATTTGGAAGCCAAGCGCGCTCCGCCTGGGAGGAGAGAAAAATAGGTTTCCCCATGGTGACCACCGCTTCAAGGGAGGTCTGCCTCCAGCAGACAAACAACTCCTCGTCCTACTGCATTGCCTCCATCGGCAGAGGGACACGGTCAATGGGATGTGAATAGGCATGACACTTGGTTTCACTGCCTTTGGCTTGGGAGATCTGGAGTTGAACCCTCCGTGGTCACACTCATGCATTTTTAAAGTCTCCGAAGTTGTTCAACTCATTAGGCACACCCAAAGCTCTTCAAAATAAGAGGAGTCCCAGTACCACCACGCGTAGGCAGAAACAACAGCCAGACAGAAGAATGGATCTACAGGTCCATCAGTGGAAGCACAGCTATACTTCCAGACACCAGAGATGCACAAAGATGAGAGCTGTAGGAAGTACTTCAGAATTCTGGAAGAAGCTCAGACCAGTTCATATCTTTGTAGGCATGTAAAAAATCCAAGCATAAGACAAATTCATCAAAATATGGACTATATTGACCCCCTGCAGCTCAAATCACCCATAAGATGCCATCAGAGTTGAAATATAAGCTATTACTACAAGGAATTTTTTTTTTCTGGTCATAGAACTCTGCAGTTCTGTGCCCTCTCCCTTCCTATTCTGCCATGAAACTCGATCTTGCTTCTCTCTTCCATATGGTACCAAGCAGTCAGCCCTGTCTGAGCAGATGCCATTTTCCTTCAGAGCTAACAGCCTAGGGAAGCAAGGTGAGGATGAGGGGAGATGGCTTGCACCACTCTGCTGTTATTTCAGAACAAGTCCTCAGGTTCCTCTATGTGAAGTATAAACGTTTAAAAGAAACTGGATGTCATGAAGGATGGAAGAAAACCTTGGGGTTTTAATAATTTCCCTGGAATTTCAGGCTCAGCTCTCAGTGTGATTCAATCTTGCATTTCTCCTCTTAGATATGCTGTATTCTACAAGAGTTGCTTCAAAACATTCTCTGAAATACTGGCCCACAACAACCACCACCGCCCACCTCTAATTCACTGCCTTCTGAAAGACCCTTTATTTTATTGCATTCTCATGAAAACAAAGAAGGGCAGAGTCATCTCCACCATTTTAAAACAAGCACACTGTCACCTCGGACTTTGGTGTAATATTTCAGAGGTGCTTTGGGCACGTGGTTTATAAAGCACTTAGGGACCCATTAAATACCAAAATTTAAGGCTCAAGGCTGGCAGGCTGGGGGCAGCAGGCTTTTGAATTTATGAAAGGCTACAGAACTAAGAGGCCACTAAAGTGACAGCTGTCAGCACCACTCCATCCTATATTCATGCAGGCTCAAAAGAGAAGCCAGCATGCACTCAAAGAAAGAGAGCACTCGTTCCAACTTTCGAGCTATTTTCTAAATACTCTTTTCAAACTCTTTTCATACTTGGAAAAAGCCTTCCAGAAAACATCCACCCCTCTGCAAGCCTCGCATTTGTTACCTGATCCAGTTTTGCACTCCTTTTTCTTCCTCCCAGCTCTAACAAGCATCCTTGCCCCTTTACAAGTTAAGGTCATTCAGAGGATCTATACAGGCCAGCAGAACACAAGCTGGATGGGAGATCATGAAAGGCTCACGCTTACCCTTACCTTTAATAGGGAGGCACCACCCACAGAGACAACACGTTCTCCCCGGCATGCACCGCTCCTTCCCGATCCCAACGGGAAGCAGCGTAAATCAAAAGGGCCACAGCAAGCTGGAACCTGTTGTCTCAGCGGGTGGTACCATGCATCTGTATCAGAGCTGAAGGCGGCGGTAATTTTTTTGGCTTTATGCAAATGGGATGCTGCACTTCAGCCTCCTGGCAGGCTGCCAGAAAAGGAAAAAAAAAACACGTTGTCAATATGAAGTTTGTGTAGATCAGGAAACCCCATCATTGGGATTTAACAATAGGCTAAGCATCAAAACACAGCCGGTGTGTTTATTCCCAGGATGTGGGAAGGCCGCAAGCACAAACCTTATCTCATAACCTAGCCACAATTTCAGTTTTGCTTTCTGTTGTGGCTCTGAGTTACAACCTTGCAATTTTAATACAAATAAGGCTATTCAAGGTTTTCAGTAATCATACCATGATTCTAACATTCCACGCACTTTAAAAATCGTTAACAAAAAGAATGAGTACTTGTGGAACTACAGGAATAGTTAACTGGGGATTCAACCTTGGCCTGTAAAATAGAGACAGAAGGCAGACTGGTGAAAAAACACACAGCTTTTTTGCTCCCTGGGATGCACTGATAACCCCGGCCAGCACAGCCAGGGTCCAGAGCATGTCATGGCACCACAGCAGCCAAAGCTGGCGATGCCACTGTTGGAGCCTGAATCCACTTCCAGTTACTGAAGCCAATTTCCTCTGATGCCTGTTCTCCATGCAGCCAGAAGTCACCATCAGGATTGGAAGCTGCAGGAAGCACCAGGTGACGTCCCCTGCTGCTAGTTCTCCTACAGGATGTAAAGGGAGCAGGACCCAATCCATCTGTGCATTCATACCTTACCCACTCACTGGTTCCTGCAGTGAAGAACCTCATTCAGAAAGCAAGAAGAGCCAAGAAAAAGCAAAATCTCTACTCTAACCCTGCTGAGTGGATTCAAGAACTTATGTAGTAGGTTTGATTTTGAAGGAGACAGAACATAAAAAAAGAGAGAGAGAGAGAGAGAGAGAGAGAGAGAGAGAAACAACTTGCAAAAATATCCCAGAAGGATTTCTCCTGCCACTCAACTTGTGTAGCATGCTTGAATGGAGAGACTTATTGCCATGCAGACAGCTTGGCATGAGATCCCACGGAAAGGCCTGCAGTTCCCCAGTGCTGTCATGATGTCATGATTTAGGATTTTTAGCGCAATCAGCTCAGCACAGCTGGTGTCATGGTTGCCATTATACCATGAAACACTGAGTGTTTTTAAATGAAAAAGGTTTTCCCACTTGAAATTTGTAGATTTCTTCCATGCTATTCTGCAAACTCTTAAGAACAGGCCAGAGTTCCGTAAGCAGAGCATAGCTGACATTTAAGCAGAGCAGGAAATAGTGCAGTTCTAACTGAAAATAAATCTGTCAACAAGGAGGCACAAGGAGAGCTCCACTTCAGACTTTTCAGGTTCTTATTAAAAAATATAAATTAAAGTCAACATTTTCATGTTACACGCTACATCTGTTTGCTATTTCATTATAAATAAAAATATAGGGGCCTCCAACTCAGCCCCAGTTCACTCAAAATAATCATCAGGAAGTCGTTCTCATTTAACACTCATTGTAATTGGTTTAGATTGTCCTGTATTGCCAGAAGAGGTCCACAAGAAATAAGCTATGTGTTATCTAAAGTCAAGCAGGAGATGAACAAGGCACTTGGCAGCGTACTATCTGTCCCCTTCTGAAGGATGAAAGGCAGCAAGGTCATGGAAACATTGCCACAGTCTTTTTGTCTGTCATAAGCAGGTCCAGCTCTGCACTCTTTGCAGAAAGCTGGAAAACAAATAAGAAGCCACAAACCATCAGCTATCTCCAGTGGCCAGCGCAGCTGAACACAGCTCAGTGTCCCACCAGCTTTAAAGGAAATGCTCTGAAGACTAAAATGATGTGCCTGTCACCCTGCTCCGCTGCCAACCATCCTGCAGGATGCTTTTACCTGAGACAGCAGAACTCCAAAGTCCTTTGAGCAACAGAGACCACTACCCACAGTATTAAACATGGGCTTCAGTACATTTCCTCCTGAAAAATGAGAGCTTCCTGAGCACATACAAAAACCACCACAATCCTGTAAGCACGCATGCAGTGTCAGCCTGGTGGCATGCAGTCCATGCAGTGGTCATGTTTTGTGAGCAGGTAGCAAACAGAAACTGCTGCTGGGATCAAGAATTACTGCTGGGTGCTGAGCTCTGTTTATCCGCCCTCAGTGCTCACCCACCAGCTGGTAATTTCAGGCTCAGCGTTCAAAAGATGTGTAGGATTTAACAGCTTTACCACATTTACAATCGTGTAATAAGACTATTTGTAAGAAAGGCAGAGGCAATCTTCTTGACAGCACAAGCAACACGAAGTTTTCCAGCTCTAAGAGTGAGGCTAAACTAAAGGCTTTTTAATTCCTGGACACTGCAATCAGCACAAGGTATCCTCCATCATCTCAGTCTGAATTTCCAGATCAAGTTATATGACAGCATGAAGAGTCTGATGGTCTCATTCCTATAAGTTTTACAAGGTTGTGACATACCTGTGTAACACTTTCACTCCCAAGCTCTCCATGTCAGAACAACAGGCTATAGTCTAGCAGAGAGCAGCCTGGGACTGAGAAACCAAAGCATGTGTCACAAGAGGCTATGTTGTTACCTAACTTGCTTCCTCATTCCTAAAAACACATTAAGCCATTCCTCACTCTTCGTGCCTTCAGTGGAGACTCCCACAGCCTGTACTGCTCTCTCTGCAAACCATCAGGACCAAGCCTGATCAAAGAGAAGAGTCTCATCATGAGAGATCTTCAGGCTGACAAGCCACCAAAAAGAGGAAGTCAGCACAGCACTTATGCTTTCCAAAATTAACTTCCAGTAGAACGAGACTGGAAAACACAGGTTGCCTAATCTTGGCAACCTCACATTTTCAGTGGTAAAGATGAAATCTCACAACTTGAGAACAAAGGCATCACATGAAAGCCTGCATGTCCATGGCTACATCTCTTGTGAAAGCAAGGGAAGGAAACCTTTAACTTCATTTCTTTCATTTGCCCTACCCTTTCTCCACCCCAGCAAGTAATGAATGGAGTTCATTGCCAGATGTTTTGGTTAAAATGCCCCAGGAAGGTCTCAGTGACACTAAGTTTCTGTGCAAACTCCAGTCTTAAAAGACTTCATTTCTGTAAAGTAGACCTGTATCCATAAACAGGAGAAACTGCCTTGAGGACACAGGCACAGTTAAGGAACTGCTTGACTGTTGCAATAGAAGCACCTAGGTAAAACAGAACACAACCTGCTGGCTGAAACATAACTAAAATGAACGGAAGAGGAAAAGCTTGGATGAACAAATCTGGACTTTTGTTGCACCATTCATGGTGGATATTTAGCCTGCAATCACAAAACAGAACAAGACAGTTTAACTAAACATTAACAGAATAAACTTTCTGCCATTTCTGTCTGGTTAAAAGAGTTACGTCCCAGAACTGTGAAAGTGTGGTGACTCCCACTCACTTTACCTGGAGTTAAGGAGCAAAGTCAGTGGAAGAAAGACAAGAGTAAGGTTAGATCATGTTGATTGCCTGACCTAACACAAAACACCTGCTGAAGACCGCTCATATAAACAGGCTAAGATAATGATTTGATTATACTTCTGTTATGATAGACTCACACTTCATACAGTAGCCACTGGGGTGGCAGTTCACTTGCTGACAGTAACACCGCTATGCCAGCAATAGGAAAAAATGCCCTGACAGCAGTTTTGCAGAGTAAGTCATTAAGCATGCCTAGGGAGGGATCAGGATTTAAGCATATAAACATAGCGGATTACCAAGAGTGGAAAAACACGAGACATTCAGTTTGAGGAAAGAAAAAAGCTTCCCTACGAGTTAAAAAAAACCAAAACAACACAAACGTGCAGGAATTACTCAACTTTTTAACACTAACAAGGAAATATATTGCATGCAAAGTCCAAGGAGGGGAACACAGTAACTCTCCTACATCCAAGAACAAGCATACGTCACCCCTTAGCAAGACCACAGCCTACAGTATTCTCAGCTGAAAAACAGCTGTTCAAATAACATAAACAGCAGGACAGGGTTTTACCTACATTCCCCAAACGTGACACAGAACTTTGCACAGCAACAGAACTCAGATAATACTTACTCATGTACTCTGTTGTCTCCATACAAGTCACTTAAGCCAAAACTGACGTAGTGCCAGTGCTCAGGAACATTCAGCGCTGGGTTCCCTATGTTTCTGTACATGCTAACGTAGTCCAGAGGATCGGGTCCCCCCAGCCTGCATTAAAATCAAAAAGATTCTTAGGTAAATCAGTTTATTCAAGACAAAGAAGTTTGCATTGATGCTATAAGGGACCTGCTTTAAATCACAACTAGTGACAAACATAAGATTTGCATGGTCAAATTATTCTTAAAAAAAGAGAAAGGTTGGGTTAAGTCCAGAAAGCTCCAAGCACAGGAAGGCAAAGTGCATGTATGCAACATACAAAAATGTTTTTAACATTAAAGCATGAAAACCTCAGGAAAATCATATTAAAACCTCCTCAAAACAATCACAAAATTACATCAGTAAAAGAACAATAGCTGTATCTACACTAAAAGCTCTTAATTCAGGCCAGAGGCACATACCTGGCTGAAAAACAAAACACTATTCCTCAAAGCACAATTTGAAACATCTAAGTTCTGAAGAAAGTAATCCATAGCTCTGAACACAGACAGTTAAAACAGGAGAGAAAACCTTGATTTAGAGCCAGTACTAGCACCTGTAAAATGCATGAGCTGCATTAATCAAGAAGGAGCAAAAGGTGAGCACAGCACAGGCTCTGCTGCAGCACAAGGCCGGTGACTCAGCCACCAGCAGAGCCAGGCAGCCACCTGCTACCCAGGGACATGGGGACGTGGTGGCCATGCTGGCCAAGCCTGGTGCTCAACTTGCTAAGTGCCCCGCAGCCACGGAACAGGAGAGAAGTGTAACTGCCTCCTGTATCCAATTCTTCTCGAGTTAAACACTCCCAACTGCTCAATATGAGAAAATCTAAACTAAGAGTACCTCCCTCATTCAAACTACCTGTTAGCTTAATTACCATCAACTGCAGCACCTGCTCAGATCCCAGCACTGCCATTTGCAGGTTTCAGGGCATACCTATACTTCCCTCTCTTGCCCTGGAGGCTTGCATTTCATTCTGCGCACCAGGACTGCTGCATGAAAAGTATACAAACACCTCAGTTTTCTGCCATGATTAAAGTACTATTGCCTTATATCGTACAGCAGCAGACTAGGGAAGAAATAGTCACAGAATCCAGCCTGCTCGCAGCATGCTCCAGGACCCTGTAAGTGTTTACATCCACACCTGGACACAGACACCCTGTCCTGCAAGGGAGTTCTAGGGTGATCAAACAGCAAAGCACTAATTGCAATTCTCCTGATTTTGGACAGAATGAGCATAGAGCATGATAGCCCCTCACAATTTCCTTCCTTGCAAGTCACACCAGACTAGCTCTGGCATCCTGGGACTGGACAGCGATGCAGCCATGAGAAGCATGGGCTGGAGCAGCGAGCATTCTGTCCAAAGCAATGGGACTAGGGCCAAAGGAATCCCAGCCTGGACACAGCCACAATACCCATGAAACACAGCCTATAGGGGTCCATCTTCACATGTACATCTCAGAGCCCCTGCGCCCCATGAAGCGCTAATGAGGTCCAGGCCATCTTTCTAGCCCAGTGTTTGCAAGGAAACCTACCTGGGAAACTGCAAGTGTTGATTTTCCCCTGTACCTGGTTCTAAAATCTTGTACTCAAGCTGGGCAGAAGTTCATGGCCCCATTCTTCTGAGGGAAACGAGCAACACAAGCATGCAGATCCCCAAACAAGTGCTCAAACAAAGCTACCCGAGTAGAAGGCTTCAGGGCAAGAGCGTTCAATACAACAGTCAGCAGAGTGCAGGACATAAGCAAGTCCTCAGAGCTGACACATAGGATTCCCAAACAAAGGGAAAGCATCCCCACCTACTAAGCAACAAGTACTCTCCCCTCCCACAAAACCTGCTACTAAATTGGGTTTAATAACACCTTAGATGTCAAATGAGTCAGATGGGAGCTGACACAGGTGTTGTGACGCTGACAGCACGCTGGGCAAACCCTTTCATGGCACAGCACAGGTACAAGCACAGGAGCACCCTGCAATGGCTTCAGGCAGCCCCTCCCCACAGCACAGCCAGGATCTCACCCCTGACAGAAGAGCCCCACAAGGGCTGTGGCAGAAGTTTACCCCATGTGGGGACAGGTTTTGCTGCTGCACCAACAACTCCTGCCCCGGTATGTCCTGCCGCCCACAGCTCCTGCAGGGCTCACCTCATATCACATCTACATATCAGTATGTGGGTTCACACAAAGAGCTGGAAGCGTTGGAGGAATTTATTAAAGAGAGCCCAACTTCAAAGCTGCAGGTACGGTACAAATTTGTTGCATTCGTTATTCATTGTGCTCATTCAGGAGAAAGAAGGGCAGCCTCAGGGGAAAAGTGGTATTTGCATCTGCATACAGAGCTTTCTCTGGATGATGTTAGGAGTTGCTGAAGTGTTTGTCCAGGGATAAACCCAAAGCAGGCAGAGGAAACAGCTCCAAAAGAGGAAAAAAAAAATTAATGGAAAATTTCCAGTCCATTTCCCCTGAACACTTTGCGGGGGGTCGTTTATGGTAAATAAATACAGCCAGGAGCACATCCAAGAGGTTTCAATGGCAATCGGGAATTTTCTCCCAAGATCTGGAAGTCATGTTAAAAAAAAAGGACGAGTTCCAGGAAAAATGCCACCCAGCCCCCTCACTGCATGGCTGTGTCATCCTGAAGATTCTCCACCTGTACAAAGGAAGGATCTGCTGTGCGTGCCAAGAACACAGCTGCAGCTACCTGAACAAAAATAATTGCTGCTAACAATAGAGAAACCAATAGCTATAATTATAAAGCTGATTAGCGTTACAATATTTATCTTAAGGCACAGAACTTTGCTCAGCAATTTCTCTTCATCTAGACCAGCCCTTATCTTGCAGCTCAGGCAGAGGAGAGCAAGCCACAGCAGAAGCCCTTCTCCCAGGCTCCATGAGCATCAAACTCCAGGTTCTGCCCCCTCGGCTGGCCAAGGGAGAGGAACAAACAGGCTGGATCACTATCACAAACTTCCATCTCTCTCTGTCTCACACCAATCTGACATCTCTCCGGCCAGTACTGCTCCAAGACAGTGAAAGAAAAGCAAGCACTGATTCCCAAATCACAGTGGTTGGAAACTCACTGAGCTCACCCATCTCAGAGTAGAAACAGGTGTAAAAAACTGGTCAGACCCTCGCTGCAGTGCTGCAGCACTGGCCAACGCAGATGACTAACATATCACCTCAGCCCACCCTCCCAGTTTAAGTGATTAACTAAAAATGCTCTAAGCAATATGGACTAAGAAATTTCTTGCTTGAAGCTCATTAAAGAGCACTTCTTCAACAAACAACAGCAACAATGCAGCTGTTGGAGCAGAGCACAGGGAGGACATTATTCTGCTGCTCAGGACTCAGCCAAATACACACACAAGTTAAAATGAACTGTAAGCGTACAAGTTGAGCTTTCACTAAATTTTTTTCACAGTGCAGGACTGGAAACCATTTAATGCCAGGTTCACCAGGCACAGACACTCAGAGATCACCTGAACATGCTTCTCTGATCCAGAAGAGAGGGCTAAGCAGCAGAATGAGGACAAAATCAAAAGGAACAACTTCCCACAGGGCTAGATACCAGACACTTGTCTAGCTAAACATCCAAGTACTTCTTTCATGCCACTCTTTCACATAAACAACTGCTGTTACTGTGTCAGACACCATGTCAGTGGGGATGGGAAGAAGCAACAGATTCTCAGTCTGTGGTAACACGTGGCAACACACAGGCAAGAGAAGCTGCGTCTGTTCCTCAGGTCTGCAGGCACACAGCATGCATTAGGCTCGGATGCTGGCACACTGGTTCACTCCCATAAGCATGGGCCATACTTTCACCCCAAGCTCCAGGTCAGCGGAAAGAGTTTGAGCCTCCTGCCCAGGAGAAGAAACCCCAGCCCCACCATGAACTGCTCAGATGAGGAAACATACTCCCTTCTCCCACTACCTAGTCCCATCCCCACTCAGGGAAGCTCTGTGTCACCCCAGAAACACCTCTCCCACTTCCAGTTCCTCCCCCAGACCTTTGCTCTCCAGCACAGCCCTCCCTCCACCCAGCATGTTGCCCCTCGCACCCTCAATTCCATCACACCCCCAGGCCCACTGTACCAAACCTTCCCATTACATCTCTTCCCAAATTCAGCACCCAAACCCCAGCCTTCTTACCTCCCTACCCTCTGCTGCCTCAGCGCCCCTCTCTGACCCCGTGCAATGTCCACTGCCCCTAAATCCTTCAAAACCCTACAAGGGACCCCCAGCTCCAATGCTCTTTGCCCGTAGCCCCTCCAGGCCCAATGCTTCCCCACAGCTCCACACGCGGCCCTCAGCTACTATGCTTCCTCTCAACTCCACTGTTTTCCCCAACGCTCCTCAAACCCCACCATTCTCTTCAGCCCCACGCGAGGCCCCCAGCTCCTCAGAAGGCCTCACAAGCCCCACACGAGGCCCCCCGAGCCCCATACAAGACTTCCAAACTCCACACGAAGATCTCCTAACCCCACACAACGCCCCAAGCCCCATCGCTCCGCCAGCGCCAGGCTGCCTCACCAGTACTTGAGGATGGCGGTGACCTGCAGCGGGTTGGGCTGCTCGGGGTAGAGGCGGCGGCACTCGCCGTAGATTCCGTGAAGGCCCGGCGGGAAGAGGGACGGGAAGGAGCCGGAGCCCGAGCCGGAGCCCGCCCCGCCCGCGGGGGCAGCCCCGCCAGGCCGCGTGCCTTCCATGGCCCGGCGGCGGCAGCTCCCGGCCCGCTCCTCTCCCGGTCCGGCCCGGCCCAAGCGGCGCTGCGGGAGGAAGGGGGCGGGCCCCGCTGCCCGGGCGACGGTGAGGGGCAGCGCAGCTCCGCCAATGGCAGAAGGCGGCGCGGAAGGGGGCCGCGCCTCTCTCCCCCCGCCTCCGCGTCGTGCTGTGAGCGCGCCCCCTTGCGGTGGAGGAGTTGAAGCGCTTCAAGGGGAAAGAGGCCGCGGGGGAACCGTGAGGGATGCGAAGGGCTGCGGGGCTGTGAGGGAGCCGGACAGAGCCACAGGGCTGTACTGGGCGTCCTGCAGTCGCATACAAACGTGAAGCTGAGGAGCGGGAACGGACCGCCCTCGAACCCATCCCTGTTGGTAGAACGAGAAACAGCGGAGCCACGCTGAGGCCCCGCCCCCAGCACGCCGCGCTTCCTGGCGGGAGGACACAGGGCGGCCACGCAGTGACGTCACGCCGCTTCCGCCCGCGCCGTGTTTACGTTTGCGCCGCACTACACTTCCCGGCATGCCCCGCTCTCCGCCTCGCTGCCAGGACTGCGCTTCCCAGCGCGCATCGCGGCCGCAGGAATACATCACCCAGCTGGCTCTGCGCCGTCCTTTCGCGCATGCGCCGCCGCCGGCTGGGCTGTTGCTCCCTGACGGGTGACTGCGGCGGGTCCTCGCCATGGAGTCCTACGACGTGATAGCGAACCAGCCCGTCGTGATAGACAACGTGAGTGTGGGCGGCCGCGCGTCCCTGTGCCGGGAAGGGCGGGGGGCCCCGCCGGCCACGATCCCTTTGTCATCGGGGGCGGCCGCGCCCCGCCCGCCGCCCCCCCCCACCCGGCTTGGCTGCCACCTCGGGCCCTCGCCCAGCGCCGTACACTGCCTCCTAGGGTGGGGCGGGGCCAGCTTGGCTTAGCAGCCTGCGATTGGCTGGGACGGCCGCCTGTCACCCCCAGAGGGTCGCTGCCCCTCACTGATGGGGAGCGGCCCCCGCCGCCGCCGGGGTGTGTGCGGGCTGTGAGGGGCGGCGCGCCCCCATTGGCTGGGGCGGCTGTCAGTCAACGGGATGCCCCGCCGCTACCTGCCGGAGCAGGGCCACTCCCGGCACGCCCTTGCGGGGAACACCTGCACCCATTGGCTGGAAGAGCCGTCCGTCAACAGCGGCTGCATCCCGGCTCTGCGGCCCCGCTTTGTGCCCGGGGGACAATGGGACTGGTTTCCGGCGTGCGGCGGGCCCTGCTTGGCCTGACTCCCGGCATGCTCCGGGCGTGCTCGGCTCTCCTCGTAGTGACCGCGCAGTGCCTCACGGCCTCACAGGCCCCGGCCCGAGCCGGCAGGGCGCCCGGAGGAGCCGCTCCCAGCGCGGGTTGCGTCAGCCCTGGTCTGACAGCAGGGTGTGGCGGTGCAGATGGCTGTCACCGCTAACGGTGTGCTGCCTCAGCAGGGGGCAGGCCTGCAGGATTGAGGTGGATGAGAGTGGTTGCATGGAGTGGTCCTGAAGCCCTCCGTGAGCAGCCCCATAGCGGCCTCGGGGAGGAAGGGTGACGGAAGAAGTGGGAGGAGGGAAGGGGTGGAACATCCCAAGGAGCCTCCTCCACAACAGCGAGCCACAAGCTCCCGCTCCTCCCTTCTGGCCCCGCTGCTGCTGATTCACATTCTGCTGTGTAAAAGGGCTGGTGTTCGTGCTTCCTCCACCACCTTCCTTTCTGTAGAATTCTGTGGCGATTGTCCCTCTGCTGTGCCCACATGAGGCCCCATCTGAGGTACTGCAACCAGGTCTGGGGCCTCCAGTACAGGAAGGATGTGGAGCTGTTGAAACAGGTCCAGAGGAGGGCCACAAAGATGCTCAGAGGGATGGAGCACCTCCTTTATGAAGAAAGGCTCCAGGGCAACCTTGTTGTGGTCTTCTAGTACTTAAGGGGGCTTATAAACAGGAGGGAGACCAACTTTTTATGTGATCTGATAGTGACAGGACAAGGGGGAATGACTAAACTAAAAGAGAGATTTGAGTTAGATATCAGGAGGAAATTCTTTACTCATAGGGAGCTGAGGCACTGGCACAGGCTGCCTGAAGCTGTGGCTGCCCCATCCCTGGAGATGTTCAGGGCAAAAGGTTGGATGGGGCCTGGGTGCCCTGATCTGGTGGGTGGCAACCCTGTCTATGTCAGAGAGTTTGGAATGAGCTGATACTTTATGTCCTTTCCAACCTAAGCCACAGTATGATTCTCTTACGTTTGTTGTGAGCTGTATGATTCATAGATCTTTTCAGGTCAAGTTGGTTGTTCCTCTGATCTCTTTATAATTGATCCGATTCCTCTCTACAACTCAGACTCTCTGAGACAGCTTTAGTTTTGTTTCTGCCTCTGGAATCACAGCAGGGAGATTGTTGGAAACCTAAAGGAAAAACTCAGGCTGATTGTTGATAGAAATGAGGGGAGTAATGCTGACCTGCTGTGGTGCTGTTCCCAGCTAGCCGCCAAAGTTACTTGCAAGCGCTGAGAGTTTGTTGTGGTAGGGTCACATAATAGCAGTCCATGTCTCATTTCAGCCTGACTTTCTTACTTAGCACAACGACTGCTTCCCCTCCCTGCTTCAGGCCTGAAGAAGGGCTCGTGCTGCTGGAGACTGACTGCTTCTTTTTTAATTTTAACAGCTGGTCTTACAAAAAGCTGATTCTGCTTGCCTCCCTGATAAAGGAGCTCCCGCCTTCCTCTTACTGTATGAGCTGCAGAATGAAATGGTTGTGAGATCTGCCCTTAATGCTTGCAGGCCGAGCCTTGTGGTGACATTGCATTTTTGCACTTGGGAGTTCAGGCAGGATAGGAATTGGAGCAGCTTGGAAAGGTGCTGCTTCTGCTGTCTCAGCAGGGCTGTACTTGGGAGAGCTGCAGGCAGCTTTTCGAGGCTGAGTGCCCTCCTGTCTCGTGCGTGTTTATGTAAGAGAGAGTGAGCCGGGGGGACTGAGGTGGTGAACAAGCCAGGGCCCAG
>PPHD01004086.1:7461-24757 GCA_002909625.1 Bambusicola thoracicus | reverse complement strand
ATATATATATATATATATATATCAAAAACTATTTTTAACTATTATAAGGACATGAACATGTTTGGTACAACCTGAAAGAGAACTTATGAAGCCTTCGCTAAGGTTTCAGCCCACTGGGTCACAAGAGTTCTCAGTAATGTGCACCTTAACATGAGTAGTCATAAATAATCTTACTCCCCTTATCCTTTGATAATTTTCCAGTTCTTCTGCACCTTAAGACTCCTGGCTTTACCTTTGCATTTTGCAGGTCATCTGACTGTAAGAACTGCCTGAAGATATTTAATTTCAAGGAAGGGTGCTTACAAAGATGCATAAATCACCTAAGATAGAATGAAAAATTGGTAATATCTTTGCTGGCTTAAAAATCAAATGGATCTTGGAGATGAGATTTTGATAGAATAATTTGATGCATTTAGATACTTTTAAATGTCTTCAGATTTTTTTTATAATGGTGACTGACAGTTTGTAGTCATATAAAAATAATTCCTCTTTTTTCCACAACCTCAATAGTCTGTTACTAGCATCTCTAACTTGAAAATACCTCTCCTGGACTACACAGCCTCTTTAAATGTCAGTAACTCACCAATTTCCAGCATTTATAGGGAAGAATACCTTTTGCTGTGCATGGATACAGCATGCAATAAAGCAGACAGATGATTAAACATGCTTGTTTTTATTTTATTTGCCTTTCTGATGTGTGTAAGATTACTGTAATATAAAGCGAGTTAACCATAGTCTTTAGCTATGAGAGTGATAAAAAAGTGACTGAAAAGGAGTGGCTCTCTAATAATTGCAGACGATTAAAAATAATAAGGGAGTAGGGATCTTGTTTACCTATGAAATAGGTCACTAGAGACAAGACAATAAGAGGAAAAAAATCAATGACTGCAACATAAGTGGAAAAGTAAAAGTAACGGTGGACTAAATTTTCAGACCTTCTCTGACAACATCATTTTCTATAATGTTTGTGTGATTTTGTGTGACAACTAAATTCCAGTTATATTGAAATAAATGTTATGAACTACTATTGCAGCTTTAAGTTTCCATTAAATGATCACTCTGTGAATTCTGCAATTTGTAACTCATACTTTTGACTGCAGAAGGGGCTGCTTTTCTTTTCTGTTCACCTTCTACTCAATCACGAACGCTTACAGTTCTCAGTAGCAATGAAATAGGATTCAGCTTTGAGGAAAATGAATTGTTCTGCTCTGCTTTTCATTGGTGACACAAAACACAAAAAATATGAATTGTTGGAAAAAATATCATAGACCACAGAATATTGGAAGGGACCAACAAGGATCATTGAGTCCAACTCTTGGCTCTGCACATCACCACCCAAAATTCAAACCCTATGTCTGAGAATGATGTCCAAACGCTCCCTGAACTCCAGGGGCTTGGGGCCATGCCCTCTGCTCTGGGCAGCCAGTTCCATGCCCATCACCTTCTGGTGCAGAACCTTGTCCTAACCCCCATCTGCCCCTCCTCTGACACAGCTCCATGCCGTGTCAGAGCCCTGTTCGTGTCACCAGAGAGAAGAGATCATCATTTATTCCTAAAAATAAGTTATGATATTCTGAGAATCTTATGATACAGATTTGTCTGACTTATGTATAACAGTAAGTCTTCATGATCCTAGAGGAAGTCGAAGTGATCAGAAAGGATTAGATGCTCAGGGTTTAACTGACTTATGTATGGTTTTCATACAGGGTAAGATTTTTCTAACCACAGATACACCTCTATGGTGCAGCTATTCTATTTATTCCAGCTAGTCACTAAAAATCCCTTTTATGTTGGAAGAAAACAAGCAAGAAACTGTAAGGCTTTGTTAGTTGCATGCTGAAGTAGACATAAATATCTTTAATGGTTATATGTCTGACTAAATATGAATTTTTGACCTTTAATTAAAAAGAGGACTTGAGATGACTTGATCAGGTGTGGAAGTATGAAGAGTTAAGAAAGATTAATCCCAACCTATGTGCTCTAGAATACATAGTATTAGGGGATGTATAGGCAGGTGGGAGACTCATACTACTTTGTTAATAAAGAAATGAAGATAAAATAAGCATGTCTTGCCTTAAAATCTAGAAGAATTTCAAAAATTTCTTTATTGTGATTCTTACGGACTGTCAGGGTTGCTTTGAGATGGAAATGAGCTTTGTATCAGCTTTTCAACTGAAAGATAAATTAAACACTGTGAGGGCATAGATTGTTACAGTATTTGTGCCATTTTGTGTGAAGATTCCAGTCTTTTCAGGTTTTTCTTCCATCTGAAGATTAACAGTTCTGCAATATAATTTTAGGGAAATCTGGCACTTCCTAATGAGATATTTTCTAATTTAAAAAGGAGAGAGCTCTGACAGCTTTAAAGAGCTGATTGCCTATTGGAAACAAGGTATTATTCTTCATACGTTCCTGTTTCTTATAGACTGCAGGCTGAGATGTACTTGTCCGAAGTTGGTATAGCTTTTATTTTACTGACTTAGACCTTCCCCATTGTTAAAGAATAATAGATACAGATTGCATGTTATATATAAGAAATATATTAAAAAACCTTATTTTCCTGTCCATCCCACTGCTCAATTGCATAAGAGTCAATTGAAAGACATAATAGTCAGGTGGATGTCACTGGAAGATAATTTTTTAGGGTTGCTGTTAATGGAAGATACTGTGGTCATGTGGATGAGAAGCAGGCTGTGTATTAACAAATTATCCTCTATCAGAATATAGATAGGGAGATATTCTAAATTAGAGATAACAGGAGATACAGAGTTTTGCTTTATCTGTATAAGTTGGATGCTGAAATTCCATTAGTCATAAAAATTAGAAGAGAAATATGAGAAATCATTAATGTCAGCATAGAAAGAATGAGGTTCAAATTTTCCAAAGGTTTTGTAGGTAGCTTTCTGCAAAATCAATCTATCAGTGATTAATCCTTACAGGATTTAATGACTCTGTCTACTAAAAATATCTACTACCAACTGGTTACTGGGTTGCATCAACAGAATTGTGACCAGCAGGTCCAGGGAGGTAATTCTGCCCCTCTATTCTGCAGTCGTGAGACACCACCTCGTGTACTGTGTCCAGTTCTGAAGCCCCCAGCACAAGAAGAACGTGGAGTTGTTTGAGCAGGTCCAGAAGAGGGCCACAGAGATGATCACAGGACTAGAGGATCTCCTCAATGAGGACAGGCTGAGAGAGCTGGGGCTCTTCAACCTGGAAAAAAGAAGGCTCTGAGGAGACCTTATAGTGGCCTTCCAGTACCCGAAGGGGACCTATAGGAAAGCTGGGGAGGGACTTAAAAGGGGAAGCCTTTTTAAAACAAAACAAAAAAAATCTTCAAAATATATTTAGAATAGACTCATCAGATTCACCTCCTTGAAATATAGTAGAGGTTGTAGTAGCTTTAGTCGTAAAAAAATAAGGTATGTTGATATGCTACTTACCTTAATCTCATTTCAAGAATTCTGAAGTCATTTTTATTTATCCTTTTTCAGAATTCTTTTTTTTTTTTTTTTTTTTTTTTAAAGCAACGTTGTTGAGACTACTAGAAGGGCAAGTCCCTGAGGTAACTTAATCATCAGTGTCTTTTTCAGATCATGTATTATCAGAGCATCTAATATGTCAGTTTTCTAGAACATGTACTAAATCATTTAACCCACGGTACATAAGAGGAGAGGAGAAAAGCAAACACGCCAAAACATAACCTTGAACAATCTATCTTTATACATTAGAAAACAAATGAGTACAACTACTTTCCGCACAAAACTAGTGTAAGAGATGGAATCAAATTGTATTTGCCATTTAACTTGATTCATTTATTTCCTAATTTGCTTTCTCTCCTCCCTGTTCCTCTCCTTTCCAAGACCTCTATTTGTGCAAAGGAAGGTTTTATCAGTACCAATGATCTCGGTCTCTAGAAGTCTGTTACACAACTCCATATGGCTAATAATTTAGCAAGCACAAACTAAGTATGGCCAGAAAAACTCAGAAGAGCTGGGACACGTTATTAGATCTGATATATAATCATGAGAAATGTGTTTTTGTCTCTGTGTTCCACTTACTATGCCTTTATGGAAAGCTGTTTGAATAGTAACAGTCTTCACGATCTGTGCAATACCTGTCATCACTGCTTCTTTGGTCTTGACTGAGGACTCCAGATGTGACTACAATATAATGAATAACATAAAAAACAACATAAGAAAATGGGACAAGAGCAGAAACTGATTTTACATTGTCCAAAATATTTCAGAATAAAAGAAGAAATGGGGGAAAAAAATGGAGCACAAACGCGCCTTGGAAGGAAATATAATAATCTTGTTTAATCCTGAGTCATTGTTGCGATCAATTCAATTTCGTAGGTAGGCTCCCATGACACATCTATTCCAGAGTTAACAAGAGTCGGAGCTGAAATATCAACAACTCCAACAGGAGGTCAAATTTTCTCTTATGATGAAAATCTCTGCATGGTGAGGCTTCAGATCTGCATGATCAGTGTGAAATTGAAATTACTCAAAATGATTTTGATGAGTGACTGTCTTCACAGATGAATTGTTTTATGTTAATGCAATAAAGGAAACAGTGATAGGAGAGCAAATGAAAGCTCTAAAGGGGGGAAAAAATGGAAGAAGACTGATTTTTGTTCTTGTTGTTTTGTTTTTTTTGTTTTGTTTTTATTTTTTATTTTTTTAGTAAGCACTGTAAATATGTGGTAGAATAAAAATACAGGAATAGAACTAAAAAGGTGATCAGAGTTGGACAGATATGAGATTTATTATTTACACAACAGAAGAAGAAATGAAGTACAGCAGAACATAATGGTCAACAGTATTTCAGGAGCTGAAATATGCATGTGTCAACTGTACTTCTCATGTTAAATTAAAGGAGAGTTATACTGAAATAAAAGGGATGTCATGCAGTTTCTGTAACTTGTAATCAAGCTTTTGCCTTTAACAGAAATTAGACCTTTTAATCTTAAGGT
This sequence comes from Bambusicola thoracicus, assembly GCA_002909625.1. Classification (NCBI taxonomy): domain Eukaryota; kingdom Metazoa; phylum Chordata; class Aves; order Galliformes; family Phasianidae; genus Bambusicola; species Bambusicola thoracicus. The sequence goes on along the minus strand of PPHD01004086.1, from coordinate 19,779 downwards.
GGCAATCATACTGACAAATGAACCAACCCATGTACATTAGTCAATTTGATCATTTCCTTACTGACTTCTGTCACTAACAGCTCTGATTGAAATTGGGCCATCCTGAATTCAAGAGCTGGTGCTGTTCATGTTGGCATATAATCCTACTTTCCTTTTGCTGTGGATAATAAATATTACTCTGTAATTAACCCTTCAGTCTCTTCCACAAGTAATCTCACTTCTCATTATGGTTCTTGACATCAAACAATGTATTTGACACAGGAAAGCCGATCTCAGTCTCTGAAAGTAGGGTATGCTGGGTGGCTTTTTAGTATCAGACCCAATCTTCCACAGGACTGAAGCATTTTGGTTTGCAGAGCTATTGTTTATCAGCATAGAAAATTGCATTGTCCCTAGTCTTTGCACTGTAAGGTCACAGTATATTGGAAACATGCAATAAATCTTCTGGTGTTTTTGTATCATTTTCGTCTTCCTTAGACAATATCATATATTCATTCTCTAAGACAGAATTGCCTGCTAAGTTGTAAAAGTACAAAATACCTTTAAATACTGCTAATCAAACTCCAGGGGCAGCTAATGGAAGTAAACTTAGCTATTACTAAGAGTCAGGGCCCAGTTTTGCTACCTACCATGGAGAAATGCATCAAAACTGTGAACTTAAAAGACTTGGTCCTTGCTCTGGAGGATAGGAAAGCATGCCAATGCTTTGATTGGCATGGCTTAGTTCTACTTACATGCTCACTTGGTCTGGCTCAGCTTCATTAGCTATTGTACTGAGAGGATGAAATCAAATTTTGGTGCATTTTATTTTATGGAATACTTTTGTTGTCCAACCTCTGTAAAAGCTAACATCCCACTACTGCAGATGACCGACATGCATACAAGCAGTACGGGGCTACATGATGCCCTTTATTTCCTGTGTGTAGGTGACTCAGTAAAAGTCCTTTCTTGTTTTTGTGGGACACTCCAAATTTATTTATTTTACATAAATATGTGCATGTGTAACAGTGGATGACAAGGACAACTAGGGAAGAAAAATGTACTTCTGCTTGCAGGAAAATCTTTAGGTCTGATTCTTAGGGTCATAGGTCTTGATTGATTTGTTTAAAAACTGTTTGTTCTTCAACACTGCTTGTATTTAATTTAACATATTGCATAATTACAAAAGAATGATGTTGGTTTTTTTTTTTTTTTTTTAATTTAAAAATAATTTTATTTTTATTTTTGCTTTGGTCCAGAAAGCCTGACTATTTATGTCATAGAATTCATGCCTTACTTGCTATTGGTCAAGTTAAAATCGGACTGAATGGAAGTTATGTCTGTGGTTAATACTGAAACAGTTAAAGTATGCAGTGACATTATCTGTCTTACCTTTTCCTTTTTTGCACTAGCAAAGGATCTGATCTTTCAACATTTTTGAGTGCCAAAGTACACAGATAAAGAACTAGAAAGATGACCATAAGCAGCCAGGTGTCCATGTTAGTCAAATACTTCAGTATTATTCCTTGGATCAAGTCATGCAGCTAGATGCAGACACTTCTGAAAAATCTCTTTAAGTACGTTTGCTTCTTATTAGATCATTGCCTTTAAAAATCTGGTAAAAGCTCACAACAGTGAGCTTCAGGTATTACAAAGGTAGGGAAGTAAAGAATTAACGAACTCTTAGGAAACTGGCACTATGGAACAAGTATTAACTGATGGAGAGCTCCATGAAGTGCACTACAGTAGGCTCAATTTTCAGATGTCTCCAGCACACACAGCTCTTTTCCAGCTTGAAGGCATCATGGTTCCTCTTTTCTTTGTTGCTTTATGACATTTGTTGGTGTAATAAATACCACGATAGATGGATACTATTATTTTCCAATACGGCATAGTAGGGACAATACATCTTTGCTAGATGTATTGTCAGGTTGTCTACAAAGTAGATCTGGGATATTAAAGGAACTTAGAAAAGAGGAAACCAAAGGAATGGATATTACTTGAAAAATGCTGAGTACTTGTACCCTTCTGTGTTCTGTAGCTGAATAATCTATTTTTTACTTTTTTTCTCATTTGGTTTTTTCTAGAAAAAACAGTAGCCATCTGACCTTCTTAAAATATGTTGTGTAAACCAGGGAAAATCTGAATGAGTAAATCTGTCCTTAAATGTTCCCTTTGAATTGAGATTTGATCAATGTGGAGAAACTTCCAGTAGTGCATTATCTCCAGGATAGTACCCATAAATACTGGTAGAATTTAGAAGAAGGATGAATGGCACATACTAAATGAATGCGCTTAACGAATCCCTCGTTTCTACTTAGTAGTCTCTATAGTGGTAATGGAATCAAGAAGTTATTGAAATAAATTACTGAATCAGTGCACACTGAGTCACTGGCTGGCTTTTTTATCCAGGGTAAATCTAATCACCCTTCTGTCTGCTGCAAACATCGCAGTACTTGGAAAAAAATAGTCACATTACCCTTTTCTTTCCCTCGGTTGTACTTATAGGACCACCTCGCTAAACTTTTGAATGGCTGAGTTAGTCCAGGACAGTTTGTCTGTATGTACCTCATCATTTTCTGTTGGGCTATTAGATTCATGAGAAGACAATCCTGTTGCTAAAAGCACAGTCCAAACCTCTTTGAAATAACTGGAAAAGCTGCCATAGGTTTCGGATCAGACCCCCTAATGCAAGCTGGATGCAAGAAAAGCTGCTAAATTCAGCTGATATTCTTTTCATCCAGATAAAAGATAAGCTCTTACTCAAGCTGTGAACTCCTGGAGAGAGAAAAATGAATAGAAGAGTTGTTCAAACACAACAGGCTTGATTGTGCCTGACCCTGTGTGGGTGCTGGGGAAATGAGAGCCAAGTGCAAATAAGCTTACCCAGCTCCCTCCTGAGAGTCTACCCCAGGTGAGACACAGTTCTGCTTCCCAAGCTCAGGGAGCCTGGGGTCTAGTGCAGAAAACGATGCCTGGAGCAGGGAGGAAGAAAGGGATGTCAGAATGCTGAGCCGTTTACCCCCCATTAGCTCACCGTGAATCCTTTGAAGCAGGGCAGCTGCTGCCATGCACAGGATCAGACACTGGCATCAATAAATCTGTTCTCATGGGCATATATTTGGAGTTTCACATAAAGTAATCTGCTTAACTTTTGTTTCTGTGCTCCCAGAAATCCTTGTTGGGATGTTATCCATTGTAACTGTGCTTTCTGCATACAGTTAGCATGGCACAGATCAAGCAGTTGAGTACACAGTAGAAAAAAATATTTAGCTGCTACATGTTCTGTCGTTCTTCTCCAGTAATGTACCCTCGCAGCCCAGAAAGCCGACCACATCCTGGGCTGCATTTTTCACACCTTGTCTCATGCAAGACATGTGGGACCATTAGAGCTGTTCAGAAAGGATCTTAGGGAACCTTTCTACAGCTTTCTGTTGCTGCATTTCTGTACTATTGTATGGAGAGAAGCTGCAGATGTTTTATTGATCCAACAGATCAACATAATGCTATCAAATTTAGCATTGTAATTGTAGCAAGAGAAGAGCCAGCACCACTATTGTTACAGTTATTGGGTAAATAGGGCCAAAGAGAAGAGTTAATGAACTTCATTGAGAATGTCTACACAAACTAAAGCAAAGCGTTCAGAGTCAGTGATGGTTCATGGGTTCTCTAGCAAACATACTTGTTTTCTTTCTGTCAACTTGCAATATTTTTTTAATCTTTATAATCAACAGCAAAAGATTGACAATTCTGCCTGCTACTGAAAGAACATCTTCCTTTGTCACTGAAAGGAAGAAGTCATGGGCCATTTCTTTATGAGCTGGCATAGTTCCACTGACCAATATTTTTCTGGTGAATTCAGTCATCTGTGATGACTGATTTATCCATTCAGTGACAGAGCATGCAAGCACTGCAAAGGTGATAGCAGTAAAATCTTCTGTATGCTTCAGGATTGATCTGGAAGGACCAAGATGAGAAGGCTGTTGCTTTTTTCTTCATTTTAATTCCTTTATTCTGATGAATGTACCACTCAGCACCATCTGAATACGCAATTCAGGCCTGGAGCTGTGCAAAAAAAGAAAGAATTTCAGTTTGATTTCACCTGGCCCCAAACAAGGTGTGGTTGGATATAACCTTTTTAAAATCATTTTATGCTGTGTGCACATAGTGAAAAGGAATATTGTTTCAACATGTAACATTGAATATAACAAAAAATATTGTCTCCTTCCCCTGAAATGTACCTTTTTTTTTTTTTTAGTTTAGTAAGCATTTGAGAAATGTGATATAAGTTTTCCAACTTTTAGAGCTGAGCAAAACCAGCGTGTTTTGGATGCCGATACCATTGGACTTAAAGCTTATTTAAGCTATATCATTGAAAATCATTAGAAAAAAATCACTGAGCTTAAAATCATTTACCCCAATATTCTAATAAGTAGGCAAATATTGTTATGGATTGACCCACTCCCTTCTCTGCCTAATATACCATGTTATGAAATAATAGTTGGCAGTGCTATCAGACTCCAAAAGGGCACTGACATGGTAGTACAGGAATGGTGGTATGCAGCCTTTATTAACCCCTTTCCATCTTTCAACCTCTCTTTCTCTGTCCTATTACATTCTTTTTCCATGAAGCCAGAGCTTAGTAAGCAACATTAGTCATTTTTATTTGCCTTCAGTGCAAATAAAAAGAAGAAATCTTGACTCTGTTTAAACACGCTACAAAATTCTTTCTGACTTCAGTATGGTCAGACTTTAACTCTGTCATTTTGGATCATTATACAAGTAGCAGACTCGGTGACATTTTGCTGCGTCACTAAACACATGCAAGCAGAAGTTAGTTTTGCCAAAGTGAAGAACATGAGGTTGTTACACACAGTTAAGCTTTAAGGGTTATGCCAGAAGAATTTCTTGAGTCTTTTTAAATCCAGCTGAAGGTGGCATCAAATTTATCTTCATAAGTCTTATGCAGGAGGGTGAGACTGACATATCAAATCTGTCTCTGAACCAAGTCTCTATTTAGTAACCTATACTTGGACTATCTATACGAGGTGTTTTCTATGTATCTATATATATTTCTTCCTTGAAGTTTGTGGGAGTTTTGTGATTTATGTCACCAAGTATGGATGCATTATGTATCACAGGTTATTCAATATATTGTTCAGCGTACATATTTCATTTCCAAGGCTAGAATTCACGTCTATACACAAAGATTAGGTGTTCTAAAACAAAGCGTAGCATGTTCAGTGGTCACATCTTGACTAATTTAGGCCACAGTTCTATAATTTAATAACAGGAAGATAATATGTGCTCAATGTTACTAATTTTCTGTTCCTCTAGATACATATGTTTGTGAAAGTGGTTCATTTTTTCTTCCCCCTTTAAAATATTCCTTCTGAACAGGAATAGGTTAGTTGATTTTGTGCCCTATGTCAAGTATTTTTTACAAAAAATTGCAAAATAATTTTGTATTAACTGTTTTTCATTATTTTCTCCCATAGCTCCAGATTTCCAAGTACTTACACTGTTTGTGGAATCTTTAAAAAATGTATTTTCACATACGCTTATCTCTCAATATGCAATCGCTATGCTCACAGTAAATTTGCTTTTTCTGTGTGGGAATGGCATTCTGTTCAAGAAATATTTAGATGTTGTACTAAGGGACATAGTTTAGTGTGGAAATATTGGTGGTAGGCGGCCAGTTGGACTGGATGATCTTGGAGGTCTTTTTTCCCACCTGGGTCTCTGTGTGATTCTGAAATAAAACCAGTTAACTAAAGCCTTTTAAGAGGAGTACAGTCCATTAGATGTTTCTTATGCTGTCCCATTATGGTCTCTCACACCTTTCTATCTTTCATGATCACAAGACAAGCCTACTCTATTCACTCCTCAAGTGACTGTGACTTGTGAGGCCCCATCTGGAGTACTGTATCCAGGCCTGAATCCCCCAGTACAGGAAGGACATGGAGCTCTTAGAGAGGGTCCAGAGGAGGGCCACTAAGATGATCAGAGGGCTGGAGCACCTCTCCTATGAGGAAAAGCTGAGGGAACTGGGATTGTTTAGCCTGGGGAAGAGAAGGCTCCGGGGAGACCTCATTGTGTCCTTCCAGTACTTGAAGGGAACGTATAAACAGGAGGGGGAACAGCTGTTTACAAGGGTTGATAGTGATAGGACAAGGGAGAATGGTCTTAAACTGAGACAGGGATGGTTTAGGTTAGATATTAGGAGGATGTTCTTCACTCAGTGGGTGGTGACACACAGGAACAGGTTGCCCAAGGAGGTTGTGGATGCCCCATCCCTGAAGGCATTCAAGGCCAGGCTGGATGTGGCTCTGGGCTGGCTGGTGTGGTGGTTGGCGACCCTGCACATAGCAGAGGGGTTGAAACTCGATGATCATTGTGGTCCTTTTCAACCCAGGCCATGCTATGATTCTATGATCTGATTCTATGATTTAGGAACACTAAAGGAAAACACTCTACCTAAAGGTCAATTCGGATGTCTTTATGTGTGGCATTTCCTTTTTATTCATAATTGGCAGCTGCAGTTTTGAGATCTCACATTTCACTTTATCTCTGCATGAAGGTATCTTTTAATGTCAGCTACGTGTTGCTGTAATAGGAAATTTCCAATTCTAATTAAATTAATGTGATCATTTATCTCTCCATAACTCAATTTGGTTAACTGTAATCACTTTCTATGTGAGATTTGTAAGCTATGGTTTAGTTCAGCTGCTAAGAGATTCTGTCTGAGGCTATGCAAATGCTAATGCTATTTTTGACTCATTTGTAGTGAATTGTTTCAGAGTATTGGAAGTGACAATATATTACACCAAAAAATGTACTGGGGAGGTCTCTGAGGCTCCCTTGTTTTCTCATTACTGCAATTTTTGTATTTCCCCCATCAGACAATGTCAAATGGCTACACAGACTGGTTTCTCATCTTGGAGGAGCAGATTTTACCTGGTTATGCCTCCAGACCTTTGAGCTTCTAATGCTTCATCTTGCATAGAAATCTTGTTCCATATCCTAACCTGTTACAGAGTTTGTGTGTGTATGTTATATTTATTTGGCCAATAAATTAACATTTGTCACATTTGCTCAGTGGTTTGCAGTAGACATTTTCATAAAGTTTACACTTGGGATTGTTTTGCTGTATTTGACTTATCAATACCTGATGCAGATGTCTGAATAAATAAAACATAGCCTGGTACTACTTAATATCATTTCATACAATTGGTGAAAACTAATTTGATGATTCTACACAGGGACTTCTTATTTCCCCAAAGAGCCAGTAGATGACATCTACCTAATTTGCCAGTTAAGATTCGTACATGTAGCTTATATGAGAAAATTGATTGGAACTCATTTGACTACTGAACAAGATTCACATCAGTAAATAAAGTGACTGCATTAGTATTAGCTCAACTTCTGAACCACAAAATGCGTTTTTTCTCATTTTATTTATAGAAGAATGGCACAATTTTTTTGTGAATAATTAATCTATTCATAATTACATCCTGTTATAACAATTAAAATCACACCTTTTGATTTACATTATTTGAATAGAATACAGATTTTTTAGCTTAAGATTTAACTACATTTTTTCTCAACCTTTAAAAACCAAGATTATTTTAAGATCATCAGTTGGCTGCATGCTTCTGCTTGGTCTTCATCTGGTTTGGCCCACAGGTCCAGAACGTGGGTACTTTCAAAAACTCAAAACTTCAATTCAAGAATTCTATTATTTGGGTTGCTTATGGTGGAAGAGAACTTTGTTTAAGGATTCCTTCCCAGAGAAGTATATTTACTATTTACTTCTTCAGTATCATATGCTTGTTGGTGTCTATTAGGCAGTGCAAAATACTATACAGTATGCAGTCATTTTATGCATGGCATCAAGGAAAGCTCCTTAGGAAATATGGAGGATTTATACATATTCTCTAATCCCTATCTCTATTCACTATTTAAAACTCTTTAACTCTAAAGATTTAAATATTTACTTTCTGTTTTTAAATGCTCTTTGATCCACTTAGGAATTTGGATACTAAACTGCTGTGTTGTTCCTACATCTTATGTTACAGTAGCAAATGAGGTCTGAGGAATATTTGCCCATCTGTAGACCTAAGGAAATATCCTTTCCCTGTATCCCTAGATGGACGGGAGATGGTAATCCTCCACTCTTCAGCACCAAAACAGGGCAAAATATAGAGATAACACATGTTCATCTCGTCTCCTTCAGTTTTAGCTATTTTCTTCCTTTTTCCCATGAGCCTTCTTGCTTTCTGCCAAACCTCAGAGCTGATATTTCACCTGTGTGCAAACAAGGAGCAGGCTCTCTGCCAAGCCAAGTCCATCACAATGCTTTTTAAATCTGTCACATAAGTGCTGATAAATGTGATGTTTTCTTCTACCATCACTTTTCACAAGAGCAACAGGACAAGAGGATTGCCTCAAACTTCCTAGTTTCAGCTTGCGCATTTATTCAAGAGATTGACTTGCCAAAAATAATGTACTGGATAAACTAATATTATACTAAGTTTTGTTTGGAAATGTTAATATTTGAGTATAGATGAAGTAATTTAAGGTGCGCACTGGAAATCAGCAAGAGATCAAGTAATCTGAATGGTCCCCTTTTTGCTTTAGACACAGCTCTGGGCACTGCACAAAGCTCCAAATGAGAGTTGTCTTTCATTATTTGTAACACAACTGTGCACACAGTTTGTGTAAGAAAAGAATATCACTTTGAAAGGGATGAATGCCTGCTATCTGGTGAAAGATGTATACTGAATTATTAAAAGAAAAAACAACAGACCTACCTTGAGAAAGTGCTGCTTTCTGCATCACTAATCTCAGTGCCTGTCTACTTGCAATCCACAGTAATCAAAAAACTGCAGGGTACGTTAGGATTCTAAGATACCTTACAGACCCTTTTTAAGTTCCCCATATATTATATTTCTGGACGTATGTTTGCAGAATTAAGTATCTTAGAAAGACATGTTTGAAAAGAAAGAAAATAAATTATTGTCCTTATTTTTATCTAATGAAACTGCAAGAAGAAAACATAACAGCTAAGGTATTATGTATTCTTATATTTTCTTTACACCTGCTCATCCATTTTACAGAAGATTGAAATTTAGAAGGTGAAGTATCCAAACATCTGCAGTGCATCAAAAATAGCACCCAGCAGTACTGCATAATCAATTAGTACTTCTCAAAAATGTTTATTGTCTAGGAATTTGTATTTGAAGAGCAGTCTTGTGGTTTGAACAACACCATCATGTCAATTTTTGACCTTACTTCAGGTTTCAGATATGACAGTAGGTTCTTCCATGCAGTGTAATCACATTCTCTTGATTCGCTGTATCATTATAATGTTTAACTAGTGCATCATTGTATGCTCAGTTTCCAAGTCATTTAAGTCTTCTCCTTTCAGAGAACTTTAGAGTCTTGAGCCTGCAAAGCCTCAGGAATTTGCAGTACGGCTACATATTTCTATGGCATCCCAAAAAAGCAAACAGGGTTAGTCTGGATTTATCCAGACTCTAACTTTCTACAGTGAAAGAAGCAGTATTTTATGAGATCATGGGTAGTCCAAAAAAAGGAAATAATACAGGATCTAAAATTTACTGTTGCCATAGATTCCATGTTCAATTTCTCTTCAAGATCTAACAAGCCTGAAGGCTTTTCTTCTAGGGCTTGTTTCCAATTACTCTTTTAATGGCCTGTCTAATGGCCTTCTGATTTTGTCACACATGTAACTGATATTAAAAATGTGGCATGCAGTGCTGAATTTTATGTAAATGTAAAGACACTGACCAAACTAGCACTAGAAAGTTAGCGTGAAAATAAACCAGATGGGGAGAGGATATGGGACCTAGCACTTGGATGAGCAGAGAAATAGTAAAGGGCATATCAAAGCTTTTGCTATGATAAATAATAAAGGCATTAGGTGCAGCAATGGCATTTATTCAGGAGATACAATTTGAACAAAAAGGAAACGCAGAGTGAATATAATTCCATAAGGAATATAAGAAGGACAAGCATGGATTGGCCTTGATGTCAATGGACTGTGAGGCAGTAGAGTACGCAGTCAGTGTGGGAGACAGAAAATTCAGTTAAAACTGTAGGTAGAACCCTGTAAAGGAATCAACTATTTCCTTGCTTTGATCTACTTTCATTCTGATTTTCCTACCAGGTGCAAGATCTCCTCCTCTTCATATTTTTGTTGTCTGGTGACAATACAGAGAGAAAAGATGCTTTAGATGTTCTACCATAAATAATGCACATTTTCTGCACAGTTTGAGATGGAAAAACCCAGAAGCTGTTTTTACACTATATATCTCTCCTCCCACTGTGACAATATCCATTTTATTTGGTCCTGCTTCTTAGAGTCTCATCAGCATTTAATTCGTCTGCTGGCATTATCACTCAAAACCGTGAGCTTTTCGTCAGCACTTTGGGAAAATATTGATGATCTCATCATCTTTCAGTGCTGTTTCTGCTTCAATTGCTGAATGCTACCAGGTTGTTTGCATAGACATTGTCCGCCTGACCTAGCGGCATGCTTTATGTGAGGTATTAAAGATGATCAAATTGATCTTCATATCTCAGTGTGGTTGGAGGGATTGGAAGAGTAATACTGTAGGAAGGATTGTGGCTTTTGTTGCAGTTGTTTATTATTATTATTTTAATTTGTTTTGAAGTAATAGGATATCTTCCCTAAAAACAGCTTGAGATGATGGAGAAATAGAAAGCTGATGTGTTCCTACCTCTGTAAGGGAAATTTCACAGTGGAAAGACTCAATCACGTGCTGCAGCATCATGTGAGGGATGGTGATGTTTACTTCAGCTCATTCAGAAGAAATCAGAAAGCTTAAGACTAAACTTGCTGTAAAATCAGTTGATTTTGAGAAAGTTGAGTAAGGTGCTTATGGAGTTGATACATGACAGAGAGCATGTGGTAGGGATTAAGGTTTTCCTCTGTGAATGTGTGGCGACCTGTCTCTGCACCAAATTGGTGCACTGAATAGCTCCCAGGCAGTTGCTGGAAACATCTGGAAGTAGAAAACAGAACAGGAAAACAACTTCTGTTTACTGTAAGTGTATGTTCAATCTGGCATAAGCATAAATTTGAAAATAAGTATTTTGGAAAAGTCATACTAGTGTGCTTTTCAGAAGCTTCTAGGAACACAGTCATTTGCTATTGTTGCAATAAATAATGAAATTGGGAGTTTGCAGTAGTTAATCTCTTGCTGTTCTGGGGGGTTTCCTCAACAGGCTGATTTGATGAAGTAGTTAGCTGCCTGCCAAATGACTGGGATCCAGCTACCTACAAAACTTTTTTTAGATAGAAAAAGTCACTACAGCAGTGGATTTTGCTTTATGGAGCAGCTGGATTTGTCATTCTAACCCTAGCCTAAAAGCCTGGCTCTGAAAGGAGTCTACCACAGCCCCTGAATGTCTTGGCGTAATCCTGACAGTTTTTATTTCATCTGCAATGTCAGGCAAGGCAAAGTTCCTCAGCCACTAAAATTCCACATAGAGAATCAAGCTTTAGGAAAAAGCTCCTACCTGAATTCTTCTTTTTAGCCTCAAAGCTCAGCTGGTACAAGATCTCATCCTAATTTAGAGTAGTTGTAAAATAACTGAAGAGCAGATTGCTGTGATGTTGCAGTAGCTAACTGCCTGCGAGAGAAACTTCTGTCTGTACTGAACCTGATTTATAGACATCTACTTCATAGGTTTTTTTTCTCCTCTTTATAAAACTCTTATGTGTTTTTGGCCTCTCTTCTTCATGGCGGCTGAGCGTACAACCTCCAATTCTAATGTGAGAGATTGCAGTGACAGGTTGAAATCCTGGTGCTAGTATAGTTGGGAACTAATTGCCATGTTTCTTCACTTGGGATTCAAAATTCTGCACAAGAGAGGGAAGTAAAGAAACTTTATTTTATTTTGCTGTAGGATTTATGATTTTAGCACTGGGTTTCTGTGCTGCAGGTTTAATAAGGAATTTACTTCAATATACAAAGAAGGAAAAATTGGCTTAGTGATGTGAAGAGTGCACCGCAAAAGCCTCTTTGAATTTGATAAGTGCATTGTTTAAAGTTGCTAAATAAAGAAGGTATTTAAGAAAAGTGGTATTGAAATGGCTTGATAATATTTTTTCCTGACTACTCTTGTTTAAGTTGTTTGTAACTGTACAAGATTTTCTTTGTGTACTATCTCACTAAGATCATTCTTGGTGACAGCTCTGTGCTGATTTCTGGAGGGTTGGATTTTGGGAGGAAACAACACATTTAGAGGTCTCAGTCTGTCTCTCTCTCTCTCTCTCTTTTTTTTTTT
>PPHD01004085.1:0-29513 GCA_002909625.1 Bambusicola thoracicus | reverse complement strand
GCAGGTAGAGCCCATGGATGGCAGAACAGATGGTGGATGGACAGTTCTCAGTGCCTGTGTATTGCAAAGCCCATTGAAGATGTTCTGATGGAGCAAAAGCAGCTTCTTGTGTTGTCACATCATGCAGAAAGCACCTTCAGTGCATGTGTGTGTGCTGAGTGCTGACACTGAGCAGCACTTTGCTTTTTGTCCGTACTGAAATGGGTTTTGCGCTTGAAGCAAATTCTACACCCTATGTGGGTTTTTATTATTACGATTGAAAATTAGCAGTGCTTTGCAAAATTAAAAACACTGTGGGAACGTATATCAAAGCAACCTTTCTTTTTTGGACACTTGGGGATTTCCTATGCCAGTACTGACTGGAAACCCAGCGATATAATTCTTTTTATTGCCACTATCACGGGGCGTTTCAGCAATAATTCCTGAGCAATTAGCAGCCTCACTGATTGCTTTCCATCCAGTCAGGGGCTGCAGGGATGCTGCTGGGTAATAAAGGCAGAGAAGGAAGCACACTCAGGTGGCCGCTGCCTTACTGTACAGATGCAACATGCTGATGGTGCCAAGGGGATAACAGGGAGCTCTGAGAAGGAGCATCCAGGGCAGTGTACCCCAAACTCGTGTGCTGGGGATAGTTGCATTTCTTCCCATAGCTGCTTGACTCCGTTGTCTGCATTTTCTGGGGGATGTGGTTACCTTTATCTTATGCCTGACAAATGTGGGACTTTACTCCAGTACTTTGTGTGGTTTAAACTTTTACACAACAGCAACACTGAAAACATAAAGTGTTTTTCAGTAGGGTACGTGGCTCTAAGCCCCCCACATCAGCAGTGCTGTTGAGATGCTTTGTGGCGCGTTGAGGTCTCGTGTTGTCCTTTCGGATTCTCCTATTGCCCATCAGACATCAGCAGAACACACCGCAGAGCGCAGAGCTGCTCTGAGCCAGGAGCCACGAGGGGTCAGTGCAGAACATGGGATGGCAGCAGAGTGCAGCTGCTGGGAGACGAGCAGTCAGTCATCCTATTGCCCATATCGGTGTCTGTAAGGTGCTAACCTGGCCGAGTTACCCCATTTTAACAGTCACCCAGAATTCTTCTTGGGCTTCCATTACTGCTCTGTGATGGGCAGAGCAGTGCCGCATCTGGATGGGCTCCAGCAGTGGTTTCTGTGCTCCTGGTCAGGCTCTCATCAGAAAGGCATTTTTAATCCTTTTTCCATATGGCACAAGGATTTTTCTTCACACAATTTTATATAAATAAAATTACTGTTACTAACCAGAAGGGTAAATGTGACACAAATTTAAGAGGAAGAAGAGGTGAGGGGAAAAGCAAACCAAAGATGTGGAGCAGTCCATATTTAACACTCAGGATTTATCACCCTCCCCACTGATATGTTTTCCTTTGTGCTTTCTTACTAGCAATGGAAATAGCATGATTTTTTCTTCTCTTCTTTATTCAATAACTGTTTTAGCTACTGAAGTAAAAAATGCATTTTCCTTCATTTTCTGCATCCCTCGCTGGTGGGAGCTGCTGGGCTGCCGCATCACCCAGGCCTGGGCTGCAACTTCTATTCTCTATGTAGTTTCCATGGCTACAAAGCTCTCTGCTAATGAATTACAAGCTTGCATTACGTTATGGAATTAAGCTTAAAACTCAGTCTGGTGAAGTATTAGAAATGAACTCTTCTCATTTCGAGTTATCAGCATCCTGACAATTAAGTCGTATAAACGAGGAAATGGATAGTCCTTCACAACATCTATAATTACGTGGAATTGGAAATGCAATAATATAAGAAACAAGCTGCCACAATGATGGAGAACATGTCACTGAAGAGGAGGTTTTTTTCCCTCCAGATTGTGACTCGAAATTTACTGCATGTGTTTTCCTCATTAAAGGCTTGCTAATGACTCTGCCTGTTAGGTGTCTGGACTGGGAAGCCCAGCAGGGCTCTGTTCTTCCATCGGTCACTTGGGGAACTACGTCAGCTTCCCCTTTCCACACCTGCAGTGTGAGTTCTGCCTGTCCCTGCCCTGCTTCTCACCACACTGTGCCACTTTGGGATGGGACGTGGTTACCTGCAACCCTGCGGTGCCATTGGGTTACCTGCAGAATTAGGCAGGGAAAAGCTGGGGGCAAGGCTGGCATGGGGCACGAAGACATTTGAGGAGTGTTGGGGTCTGGTGGAACCTTGCTGCAGTGTGAGGCAGAGATTTTGTTAGTTTAACAGAAGGATTTAATTGTGGCAAGAGGACACAACTGATACTAAGAGTTGGGACCCCAGATTCAGCCTGGCCGCATTGCTGACTGTCCCAGCTGCGGGATTTTTGCAGGGGACTGAAGGCAGTGCTGCTCCCTGCTGCTGAATCTCCCAATTCCCATTCCCAACAGTGTGTGGGAGCTCCATTTCTCTTCCCAGTAGGTGTCAGTGGAGTCAATACATAGCAGATGGAACGTGGCAAGAAGATGCATGCACAGGATGCATTCATACCTCCCCACGTGCAATATTCAGCATTGTTGTTAAAAATCAGCCTTGTTAAATATTTTTCATTCTCCTCTTGAATTTACCCCCAGTCCATCTCCCCATTGCACTTCCAGGACTGCCGCGAGCAGGTTGCCATGGCAATGGGGAAATACATCCTCAGCGGCCTGCATGCCACCAGGCCTTGTGTTGGCTTCCGTGTCGTGCCATGGGAGATGATGTGGGGTTTTCCCTTCTGAAATGGTGCATGAGGGGTGGCCTGAAGGCTTGGAGCCCAGCACTGCGAACTCAGCAGGGACTGAGAGCAGGGGGTGGTGATGGGCTGTTTAGGGGACCCTAAACCGCTTCTTTGCCCCACACTGGTTAGATTTTGGAGAAGAACATGTTCGTATTATAAACCCGTGAACAATTTTTACACTTAGGATTTAAAAAAACAAAAGCAATAAGCATTTTCTTAACTGTGAAACTGAGGTGTTTCCTAAAACACGTCTCAAGAGACTCTCCAAAGCAACACACTGTAACTTCAACAGCGCTCCATAAGGAACTGCATTTGGGCCAAATACATAAAGCCTGTCTCACCTGTGGTTTCAGGGTAAAAGAACGGGCCGAGATAAGGTGCGTCCGAGCCGGAGGAAGTAAGATGATGTGCATGTCTCGTTTTCCTTTAAGATTAACCCTTCTGCTACCAGTGCAGACTAATTCATCTTTACCGTACTGTTCTCTGGGTTTGTTTGCTGCAAGCTGGCCTTGTTGTGCAATGCTGTACTTTTTACACAGACAAAACCAGTTTATAGTATACTGAGAGGGGGTTGTAGACAAATTTAAGCAAGCAGAGGGGTTCCTGCTATTGTAAAATCCCCTAATGTATATAAGCCATATGGTGGTTTGAATTGCGGTGTTTGTAATGCTCTAAAAATGAGGAAGTCCCAAAATGATGTGGAGCAGTTAAATAACTTTATTAGAATGGCTCCATATGAACATACGTTTTCCTCTAAGACAGCAACCAGAAGGCTGTGATTCTGGTTAGCTCTTTCCTTTCAGATGTACCTCTTCCATCTGTTTCCCATACCATTCCTTTTATTCTAGCCATATGCAACCACAAGAACACCTGTTCCAGTTCAAGACACTGACTTTAGGTAAACACCTGAGAATATACATTTGTTGGGCTGCCTATAAGAGCAGAGCTGGAAGAGGAAGCAATGGATCTGTCCAAGATCCAGAAAGATCTGGACACCATTTCACAGCGTCAGCTTTAGGAAACAAGATCTGCGGTCTCACACCTGGGTGCCATGGTCTGTGCGTGTCTCGGGTCCCAACGCCCTGCTCTCAGCTGTGTGTCCAGAGCTCCTTGCCACAAATCGCTCTCCTTATGCACACTTTCCCTATGCAAAAAAGCCATCGGTCTCTTTATTCCTCTGTGGTCAGTATTGTTGAAACTGCATTCTGTGGAGCTCTGGAAAATACTTCTGTCCGATATCTGTCCTTCTTTCAGTGCTTGAATTGACCTTGACAGAGCATAAGTCTCAAACAGATTTTCTTCCCTTCTAATTAGTAGTAAAGCAATTCATCACGGGGAATCCTGGATGCAGAGGTAATGGTGAAAGAAATGGTGTGTGGTTTGACATCTCATTTACACAAATTAAAACACACTGTGCTGCTCACCATCACTCTATTTTAATAACAGTTTTGGTTTGTAGCTCCCTATCTGAAATATATAAATTGTTTCTTAGATGAAGAAACACCCCCACATGTTAAGGTATACACAAATATGGGGTTTTGGTGATTTTTTTTAGAGTGTTTTTTATACTTCATTGACTGATGGCTCAGTCTTGCACAAGCCTTAAGGCCCAGTTAGTGGCCATTAAGGCACAGATCTCCATGATACCACTGGATTCCACCAGCAGCAGGAAGGCTAAAGGGTAAGGTTGGTGTCTTCCAATTTCCGATTGAGCTGCCAAGCCTTTAAGGCCTTTAAGTCCAAGTCTTACTGTGTGACTCTGAATACACTTTGATTAATACACTTTGGGTTTTTTATCTGTAAAACCGATAATATGCAAGTACTGTCCTTTTGTGGTGTAGCGACAGAAGTAATTATCCTTAAATGTTGAGCACATGTCAGTGGCATAAAATAAATTAACTATATTAGAGATTATTTACTCTGCCAACTCACTAGCTACCTGGGGGAAAGCATTTACATTCCAAAGTTATGCTATTATTAAACCTTCTTGGCTTTGCTTCTGCCGGTATGTGGGATAAGTTTGAGAACAAGGGGGATATTTTGTTGTAGCCTGTATTATCTTTTGGTGAGTCTTACTTTTTTCTCTTTTGTTAACTTTGAGATTTGAAATGAGACTTACTTGAGCAATTATGTGGTGTCTCATGTGAAAATACTGAGACCGTTGCAACCTTCTACAAACCAGACTGTCTAGCCGAGACAGAACCTTTGTATGTAATATTTCCCTCCCTCCCTTTTCCAGATCAACGCTTGATTGAAAATCAAAGTTGATTGTAATGCTAGTTTGAAAGTGGCCATGTTCATCTGCATTAATCCTCATATGTTTTTTTGATGCAGGTTATTTTTCTTAATGCATGTTAAATATGTATTAACTCTTGCTATGCAGAGTGTCTTTCAGACTACATTTTAAAAGAGAATGTGTTGAAAAGACTGTTTTTAGCTGGAGTACACTACACAGATGATAGCATGGTATTTTTGAAGAACGTTTTTTGTATTTTGAAACAAAAATACAGAGAAGCCTGCTTTTGGCATGAATATACATGGCTTCTTTTCTTTGGCTTTCATTTATGCTTTGGTTTTGCTTCAATAACCAGATAAGTGTATCTGCTTTTATCTGGTTATACATGAACACATATTTCCACTTTAATTCTCTCAATAATGTGAAAAGTATTGTTGGAATGAATCTTTGAACTTGTGTCTGCACAAATTTTGTTATGCAGCCTTTCTCCCAAGAATGCCATCTCCAATGTGGTCATCTCCAACTTAGTGCTCACCCAATGACCCACTCTGCTGAGGAAATGGGCTGCTCTTCTCACTGCCCCGTTTTTGTGTATGTATGTGTGTGTATGTCCTTTAGAAAGCCAAACTTGGGCCAGCTGGTAACAAAGTCATTACTCCATCAGAAGACAGGAATTCAAGTGTGCCATCCAACAATCTGGACAGGGTGAAGCTGACAGATTTCAACTTTCTTATGGTTCTTGGAAAAGGAAGCTTTGGAAAGGTAAGAATTGTTGATAACTGTTCACTCACTTTTTTTATTCTTGAGGAACAGCAAATAAGTCATTCTCCTTCTAAGAGACAAAATCCAGAGTCAAAAAGAGGTGCACTTTAGAAGGAGCATTTTTAATGCAGAGTAGGGCAACCCCTTAAGAACTGGCAGGCTTCAGTCATGATTGGGCACTTTTTTTCCAAAAATAGGTTAAGACAGAAAAGCCTCACACTATTGGGCAGGGTGTAAGAAACTAACTTTTAAATCCTAACTTCTAAGCAGTTTCAAGGAGATCAGGTCTACCTTTCTGGCTTTGCTGCCTAGGTCACTGTCACTTCTCAAAGTCACCGGCTTTGGTAGGGCTGAATATCTGGGAAGAATAGTATATATATTTGAAATGTGTTAGAGGAAAGAAAGGACTGCTATTTTTCTGGCTAGTTTAACACCCATTTATATGGTGATGTGCCCTTTACTGAAGAAGTCCCCTGGGACTTAACATTTCATCAGCCCTGGGGCAATGTGTCTGCAATTCACACTGGAGTTTGGGCTCAGGCTTTGACTGAAATGACTGATACGGCTCATTGCAGTGAGTGAGTAATTATGTTATTTTTGGTGTTTTGATCAAGTTGGTCTGTACCAATGAAAGGGCAAGCTGGATTGCCATCTATACAGCTCACTGGGCATGTGAGTCACCTTCTCCGTTGTCAGGTAGGAAGATTTTCACTCCTGTTTCTTTTTGTGCAGGTGATGCTGGCGGACAGGAAGAATACAGAGGAGCTCTATGCAATCAAAATACTGAAAAAAGATGTGGTGATTCAGGATGATGATGTTGAGTGTACAATGGTTGAAAAACGAGTGCTAGCGCTACAGGATAAACCACCATTCCTGACACAGCTTCACTCTTGTTTCCAAACAGTTGTACGTGAGCTCTCTTCCTTGTAGCCGTGATGTTTTTCATAATATGTGATCCTGAACTATATCAGTTCAATAACCTTTTTTTATCATCCGACCTATATATCATAGCTTCTGCACGCAGGACACAATGAAGAAAGAGATACCCCGTGCAATTACCCAAAATCATGCACCCTGAGTGGATGCTTGTAGAGCGTGGTCAACGTGTTCTTACCAAAGGCACTTGGAAGAGGTCAATTTTAGTCCTCTGAAAAATGGTGGACAGACATATTGCTTAAGTCTCACTTAAGGTCACTAAGTGGGAAAATACTACATAAGTACTCAGATATGTTGTGGTGGTGTTTCACTTAAGACACCTGGATACAGGCTTTAAAATTCTTCACTTTGCAAGAAGAATCACCCTCCAAAATACTTTACTGCAGTCTTTCTCTAGCTGAAATAAGGTGAGAAAGGAATTTAGTATCACTGGTGAAGATACAAGATAGTTTTGTAAACCCTGGGACTTCTTTTCTTGTCTATTTTTAATTATCAGAAGTATATATATGTACACATATACACCTAAATTTATTAGGAACATCAGAAATAGGCTGAAGACAAAGATTTTTAACCATCTTCAATGCTTTTTTGACCTTTATTTTTAGCAGACAAAACTATGTGCGAGTAATTATGGGAACAATGTAGGCAATGAATACATAGATGTGAGTCACTAACATTGGCAAAACTAGACAGCTCCCATCAGTCATTTACTCTTGCAGGTTCTACAAAACATCCCACTTCCATTTCCTGATAGATCAGTTTTGCCAGAATGTACAACCAGTCCCAATAACCTTAAAAGCTTTATTTCTGATCAATGCTTATCTGTTATTGTGTCTAATGTGTTTATGTGCATGTTTAATACTTCATCCTAGGACCGCCTGTATTTTGTTATGGAGTATGTGAATGGTGGGGATCTCATGTACCACATTCAGCAAGTAGGAAAATTTAAGGAGCCACAAGCAGTGTGAGTGCTCATGTTTATATATTTGAGTCATGTAATGATCTTATTTTTATGCTGTAACAGAGTTAGATATCTATCAGCCTATCCTTTAAGTCTGAATTAATATTATAGGGAAAGAGAGGAGAAATACACTCAACGTTGCAGTATAGTTTATGCAGGATATTTCAGTGTGCAGCTTATGAGGAGTTCTATGATGCTACATTTTATATAAGTTTTATCTGTGAGAAGGCAGGAAATGATGAGCAGTTGTTTATGTACATAGTCCCTTTCGGGTCATTGTACATCTGGTGTATCAGTGAGTAACTGATAATGATATGTAGCATATTTCAATGTGAGCAGACAGAATATCAGTGCCATTTTAGTCATGTTTATAACATCTCATCATCATTTATGAGTGTTTCATGAATCATTTACCAACGAAACTTTCAAATCAAGCGTAACCAATTCTGTTTAAGAAATCTACAGAAATAATTTCTTATTTTGATGTAAGTAATCAGGGCTTGCTTAAATGAAAGGCCTTCTAGATATAAATTTTGAGATATAAAACAAAATGTCGGCAACTCCCTAAAGAAAAACACGATGGTGTCAGAACATCCTTGGCTCCCAGCTCATGAACCATGCCCAACACCTGTTGAAAATGATAGTGCTTTATGGCACCTTGTGCTGGTGGAGCATATTCCAGCACACATGCTTGCAAACAGCTCTGGTTCCAAAGCTAACCTTTCATTTTCTTTATGCTAACCTAAAAAATAGTCTTGTCCCTATAATTTGTGAAGATCCACAGCAACTGGCATCAAACATCCATCAATATTATATATTCTTTTACTACGTTCAACAATTATATTTCATACTGGAATCATCTTAATTATGTAATTAATCCATTAAGAGCCTGTATAAAGGAATGCTATTTCTGCAAATGATTTAATGCCATATGAATTACAGTGTAAATTGAGCTGCATCCTGAACTTGGCATTGGTATGTGATTAGAGATAATGACCTATGTCTGATTGGTGCAGTAGGAGTGCTGTACTTCAGCTGCACCTTCTCTCTGGTCTAGAAACAAATTTTCAATTAAAAAACAAAAATCTGCCCTATTTTGCCATCAAATACTATAAGTTAAATTTATCTGTTAAAGTCAATTTGAGGTAAGGTGTCCATTACATCCTCTACCTATAATGTATGTTTTTATATTTTAATGTTATTACTCTTTACTGTGATGCATTTCCAGAATATTTCGTTAGAGGGAAGTCATGAGGGCTTTTTCTCTTCACACAGGTTCTATGCAGCTGAGATCTCAGTTGGGTTATTCTTTCTCCATAATAGAGGAATTGTTTATAGGTGAGTACAGTCTGTTGTAAGTTATTTCTGCGCTATTTTTAAACCCCCAAATGGTCAATTTCTGTGACTTATCAGTGAATTCTTAAAAATTTTCTAGAAATAATCACAGAAGTGTTATTCTGGTGTTGTTGCGCTGTAAACCAACCCCTCAGCTTTATGTGAGCTTTTCTGTGCTCTGCCCAACTCAACTGAAAACTTGAATATGTAAATGAAAATGATCCTAAATGTTAACATTGAATTACTCTGGTTCTTTATAGAGATCTGAAATTGGATAATGTGATGTTGGATTCAGAAGGGCACATTAAAATTGCTGACTTTGGAATGTGCAAAGAACATATGTTAGATGGAGTAACAACCAGGACCTTCTGTGGCACCCCAGACTACATCGCACCAGAGGTAAATATTCACCATTTCAAGAATCTTACATCCTCTCCATTGACAGTTGTCAGTACACACATTTCACACATGCTGATAGCTGTAGTTCTGGATGCTCTGTGGATGGTACTGTTTGTCTTTCTGCACGTATGTTGAATACCTCTATGAGTTAACACGAGGATATCTGTAGGACATTGCTATTTTAAAATGTATCTAGTTGATGGAAAACCTAAGTTGGTATGGGATCCGTATTTCAGATTTTGTTCATACTAGCAAGACTAAATGAGTAGGCTCACCCCCTTGTGATTATTGGATTTGTAAACTGCAAGTGTTACTATACTTGTTTGTGCTTTGGTGTGAAGTCAGAGAAAGTTTGTGGGCGTTGCTGATGAGGTCAGCAAACATTTTGTTGGGAGCAAATGTAGTTTCTTTAATGTCTTTATAGGCTCACACAGCTGTCAAAATACATATAGTGAAAAGATTGTTCAGCATTTTTAGGAGGTCACAAATCTCACTGATTTTCAGGAAGAGACTCATGAGGTCTTGAAGCTTTTCATTGACCTCCCTACAAAGCTGCTTTGGTCGGCTCCAGGCCGCGACTTACCAATGCCCTGAGGCAATGCTTTTGATCTCAGGAAAGTTCCGCTCATTGAAAGCCTCAACTAAGCTGTAAGATCAGGGCTTGAATGGAGCTGACATAATAAATCCATCATTTGGCTGCGGTTTTCTGTGACTTACCAACACCTCTGTTGCATTCAAGCCATTGAAGTACTGAAAATCACTTTCAAAGACAAACTCAACTGCAGTATGTCTAAAGTGCGAATTGGATGCTTAGAAACACAGTCACGTTTTGAAGCACTGTGATAAAGAAATAGGATCTTACCGTTAACATTTTTAGTCTGGATCAGATTTATATTTCAATACTTTAGGTACAAAACATGAAAAACAAGCCCATGTGGTAGTTTGGAAATGATTCAACTATATGAATATTAAAATCTGGTGTTTGTGCTTGCTGAGCTTTCAAGAGCTTTGATTTGTTTGGCTGCAAGTTCAGTGCAAGATCCAGGATCCAAGATATGCTGTGTTTCGCTGAGTGCTGAGCAAGAGGCAGTGCTGGCTGGAACACTGCTGGCTGTAATGGAGTGTTTGTTGGAACAGAGGAGATTTGTACACCGACAAGCAATTAGTGTTTAAGGTGAATTTTGCCATCTCTGTGAAATTAGATGAAAAATGGTTTATTTTTCCAGTTGCTAATTCATTTCACTTTTCAGAGTGAAATATTGTGTATTATAAAAGCTTGGTTTTTTCACAAATTGCTGTTGCTTGCAATAGGATAGCAGAGGAGCCAGAGCAGTATTTCATTTTCTCCTGTCAAAACATAAACGAAGCCAATGTAACACATTAAAAAGTGTCCTCTGTAAGACAATAGACTTGTGCCATTTGGTACCAAAGAACATGTTATCAGTGCCAAAATGCTCAGTACAGGTCAATGTAGGTTTATTTTAATTTACTGGAAAGTCTCCTGTACAGCAATAAACCTTTTATCAAAACTTGAAGGAAATGAGTCTCCCTATTATCTTACAAACAGATTTTATGTTTTTGTTAGTTGGATGATTTTCATTAGTTTCTGAAGACATTATGTTGCTAACTAGGTCTATGATGAACTTCAGAGTAAGGTTCACTTTTTGTTTGCAGGAGCATTTCAACACGTACCCATGGGCTAAAACCTATGATAGATCATAATGAGCATACATGTGCATGCTACTGCTCCCTGTTATGTGGAGATAGATGAGCTAAATCTAAATAAACCATCTGAAATGAGTATGTGGCAATCAAAAATAGACAATTCACTCTTTTGGTCAATGTTAGGGAAAAATACCATGGCTGGGGTGCAGAGAACTGCAGGGGCCGCACAGGGGCATCTCAGTGGCTTCGCAGAAGTACATGGCAGTACTGGTATTGCATTCAGAAAAGTGGACCTGCAAGCTTTGGTGCACTGTAGAATAATGCTTTCCTTTTCTGTGTTGGGGGAAGTTAGCGTTTGTCATTACTTGATGCACTGATATCCACTGATATTAATATTCCTTTTTTCAATCATATGCAAATTAAGAAGAGAGGTTAGAGTTGTTGAATCCCAGGTTTGACCGCATCTGTTGGGCATGCAGTGGTTCTCTAGCACAGAGTATTTATTGACGTGCTGAACTTAAACATATAAATATGTATGGTCAGGGCAGTATAACAGCCTTGAAATCGATTAATACTTTATATTCCCTTGACGAGTCAAGGGGGACTGAAGGAGATGGATGTCAGGAGATTAGTGGGAAGGGATTCTGGCAGCACCACCGCTGCCTGCAGCACAGGGCTGAACCCACCACGAGCATCCCTGTAGCACCTACAGCACTGGTTCGGAATTTTAGAAGAATTCGAATTTAAAAAATCATCTCCCGTTCTCTTCCATTTAATAACTTCAAACCCTAAGTTCTAACCACACATTTTTGGGGATTAAGGGAGGGTAATAGGAATTACATTGGTTTGGAAAGTTTTTTTTTTTGTGCTAGTTATATTTATTTCTTTTAATAACTGTGGTTTAACTTCTCCAGTAGACATAAGAGATGTTCACAGAAGATTCTTTCTCTTGCCTCTGGGATATAATCATTTCATCCCGTTTGGCTACCAGCTGCAAGCTGCAGTGATCTAAACATTCCTGCAGATTGCTGGTATTAATCTCTGTGTCCTCCTCTTCACTGTGCCTTCCTTGGAGGCAAAATAAAAGAAGAAAGAAAGGAAAAAAGCCATCAACATTCCTCTGCCAGTTTGGGTTGATGAGAGAAATTCTTCCTGAGCTCTCAGATCCACAGAACCTGAAAAGGCAGAGCCTTCAAACACAATCGTAGGTAGGAAAAACGGGAGATCTGAAATGCCAAAAGGCAATCATTTAAATTAGTGATGGAAAAGAAGGGGAAGGATCCTATCAATGTTCTGTTCCTTCTTGGCCTGTAGAAAGCAGAGATTGTAGCAGGAGAACGGTGTGGGTCTTCACTTGTAGTCCCATGATGACCCTCACTGCTCTCTGTCTGCTCTGTACACTGCACTATTTAGTGATACGCCCCTCTTTGTTTATATGCCCCTATTTATCCTAAAAGATCCCAAAATTCATACATGCAGATAGGATTCTATTGGCAGAAGGAAGCACTGGCTGTGGGTGCAGCTGGAAGGTAATGCCTGGTGATTGCTGGGAGGGGAGGAGGGAGCTGCTGAAAACACAACATGTAGAACTTGCTGACTTTGTACCGATGCATATTGGACTGTATATTGAAAACTCATCTGCTTCCTCCCACGTGTAATCCCTTCCTCGAAATGAGCATTCTTTCCTCTTCTTTACATTTTCCAATTAATGCTTGGAGTAACTGCCAATGTTGTGTGTGGGTATAACTGTTGGTTTCCATGCATGACACACAGGTTGGCAGTGAACATGGCAGATTGCTTTCCCATGTTTCACTTGCATCACATCCTTACCAGCGTTCGTCAGGTGATTCACATGGGTATATTTAATTAGGATTAAAGGAAAACACCTTACAGTGTTATATACATCGACAAACATTGACAGTTAAATGCTCCCTCGTCCTACCTTGCAGTAGATGCAGTAAAAAAGCTGTTCTATTGCATTTGCAGTGGAACTTCATAGAGTCATCGAATGGCCTCATAGGAGGGACCACAATAATCATCTTGTTTCAACCCCCCGCTGTGTGCAGGGTCGCCAACCACCCGACCAGGCTGCCCAGAGACACATCCAGCCTGGTTCTGAATGCCTTCAGGGAACTTCTCTGAAGTGGTGCATTTCAGTCCCAGTTGAACTCAGTGTCTCTGTCTCTTGCTCAGCATCCCACTCTCATCACACAACCAGTTCAGCATGAGAGATGGATGCCAGCTCAGCAGGGCCACTGCTCCGCTCGTCACGAGCTTCTGTTGATGCTGACATGTAGCATCAAATAAATATTTCAGCCAATGACATAGGACAGAAATTTCAGTGCTCTCATGACGCTGACCATATGTTAGGTTAACTGTAGGAGGTTTTATTCATGTCATTTCTGTCTCTGCTCATGATTCTGCTTGATACTCTCTCACAAAGGCAAATTTAATTGGGGCAGATTGCATTTGCTGATGAGAATGCTATTTAGAGAACAACCCAATCTTGACTTGCTTCTTGCTGGTTAAACAAACAACACCATTAGTTATGTGCTTTGTAATGTCTTTTATTTTATGTCATTGCGTTAGCTTTTTTAAAATAATGCCTCTCATCAGCACCCCCATCAAACTCTTTGACGCTAGAAGAAGCAGGTCGTGACCAGCTGGATGGAGCAATGACCAGGATGAGAGCCTGGCTGTCTAGAAGGATTGCACTTCTCAAGGCTATGGATCTATCTTTTTCCCATTTGCAAATTTAGATAAGCTGTTCCTATCAAAACCTCTTACAGAATGTTTTGCCCTACCAATCTAATGTCTTTCTGAAAAACAGTCCTTTATTTTTTTACAACACACCTTGCTGTTCCATAAGACGAGAGGTTGTGGGAAAGGGGCTGAGGATGAAATGTTTTAAGATTTTCTGTGTGTAAAGACACAAAACACTTGGTGTTTCCATTAGGCTGAGTGGCAGAGGCTCCTGTCCTTTTGGTGTGACTGGTACCTGGTTTCATACAAGAGCATTTTAGTCGTGCAGCTTGGAATAACATAACTGAGCCTTTCAAGGTTTTGCTCTTGAGCTTTGATTTCTTTTGGAGTGTAGAAAAGAAATCATAAACATTGAAAAAAAAATGCTTAGTTATTGATAATCTGTAAATTAGTGAGTCTCGTTATCTGAAGCTTTGACTCAAACAAATGGATAAAATATTTGCCTTGTCTCTTACAATGTGCTACTCTACTCACATTTTTTAACATCAGATGCACATGTCAAGATCTCCTAAGAGCTGACTTCCCCAAGGTACTAGAATGTCCACACACACAGGTGGGTTTAAGTAGCATTTGCAAAGCTGTCCAACTCCCACTGAAACCAG
Organism: Bambusicola thoracicus; assembly: GCA_002909625.1. Taxonomy (NCBI): domain Eukaryota; kingdom Metazoa; phylum Chordata; class Aves; order Galliformes; family Phasianidae; genus Bambusicola; species Bambusicola thoracicus. Next base: position 15,141 of record PPHD01004085.1, on the reverse strand, counting down.
TGATTCAGTATTGGCTTTCTGGGATTTGAAAGAACTGTGTTTGTCTCTGTGTCACTGTTTATCTAACATCACAAGACTAGAAGTTAGTTAACATAAGATTTTATTTGTTTTCACATGATTTTACAGATCATTGCTTATCAGCCCTATGGGAAGTCTGTGGATTGGTGGGCATATGGAGTGCTGCTCTACGAGATGTTAGCTGGCCAGGTAAGGGTTACCTCTTTGTGGCTCCAGTGCTGCTCACTTTCAAAACTTGCTGAAGGGCCAGACCCTTAGGGGACAAGCGTAGGGCCTTTCATACTACTATTATCCTCGTGTACTCTTGACTGTTTCCGACTCACTGAGAATGTAGGCTTTAAGCTCTTTGTATTTCACCCCCATAATAAAGCACTGCCTTTGAATATGGTTTCTTTGTACTGTAATGATGTTATAAATAGCCATGTTCAAAATTGAATGGGAGAGACACTTTAGTAGGAAAATGCATGTCAAATGGAAGAAACACCACTTAGTAGTTTGAAACCACGGGGAGATTGTGTCTATGCTGTGCGTTGCAGTTAAGTCACAAGAATACAGTTTTTGTGTTCTGTGTCCTAGGGGTAAAGTATGGGTCTCGCTGCTCTAAATAAGCTTAGTTACAGACCCCTTATTCTGCACAGTTAATGAGATGCTGCTCTCTGAGTCACTGAAGTAGAAAAGCAGTGCTGTTCTACAGTAAATTGCATATAACTACCAACTTCAGGAGCTCTATTGGTCTTGAGTTGGATAAGATTTGTGCAAGCAGCTTTCAATGAGTGTTAGCTAGAGGTATGCATTTCTTAAACTTAAAACATACGCTTTTAACAAATGGGTTTAATAGTTTCTCTACTAAATCCCTTTTGACATTTTAAAAGTTTTTAAAGGGTTGCAGTGGCAGTTGTTAACATTTACAGTGTACAGTGCTAACATTAGGCAGCTGAGTGCTTTTGAGAAAATGAGATTTACTGCTCGCTGAGACTTAACGGTGTCCGTACTCTGGGGACTCAGCCAAGGGCACTTCCCTCTTCACCTGTATTTGAAACTAAAATGCAGCCCTGTATGGTGATGCAGTCTCACCTTCACAGGAGCAGAGTCTACAGCCACATCTTATAAAACAAACTGGGATTTAGCTAGAATTAAGTGAGGAGTGGATATATCTTAATAGAAGGTAACTAAAAGTTACAGCCTCCAAACTTTACCCTTTGGAGTACTTTCAGCTGTCCAGTGTACAGCAGCTCTAAAAGCTAATGAAAGATTATCACAAAGATAAGATCACTGAAGGTAATCCAGCAAACCTTTCATTAATTTTCTGCCATGCTGGGGGCAGAAATGAATTTTTCTCATCAATTTCTGTCTGAGACTGCTGAACACTAAGCGTCTGGGTCAGCAGGTGCCCAGGTTGCAGATGGCTGGATGTTTGTTGTGTATTCCTGAACAAGAACCATTGCTTCCACTGATGTCTTTGGACATCTGTGATTGTCTGAAGGCAGCATGGACGCATTTTTCACCTGAGCTACTATGGATGCAGTATTGCTATACCACCTCATAAAAAGTGGAGAATTAACAGTGATTTATTTTTAACAGCCTCCATTTGATGGAGAAGATGAAGATGAACTTTTCCAGTCCATAATGGAACATAATGTTTCCTATCCAAAATCGCTGTCCAAAGAAGCTGTCTCCATCTGCAAGGGGGTGAGATAGACATTTCTTCATCATTACACTTTTTTTTTTTTTCTTTGGCAATCCTTGTGAATAACTTTATTTGTCTGGCTTTGATACGGCACTTAGTATTTTAAGTGTAACTTCTGTCAGGCTGTGTTAAGTTATACTGTCATAAAGTGCTTGTCGCTTGGTGTCACTGATAAGAATTCAGCTCCTCCTCCTATGTCTGCTTATTTTATGGTAAGAACAAATGTCAGGGACAGTAGCTGCCAAATCCAAAGGAGGAATTCCAAACAGGGGGATGGTGTGAAACATCTCCACCTGCCTTGCCTCAGCCCTGGCAGTGCCGGCCCAGTTTGGCAAAGTGAGGAGGTTTCCCAGTTCAGATGGATACTGCAGGGAACATGCTGTGGTCCTCAGCCCTAATCACAGCAGCAGAACAGAAGAGTTAATAAGAATCATTTTTCAATGTGAATAAAGATGAGCCTATGTTAAATCTTGTAGCATAAATGCAAGGGAACTGTGGGGAAATCTCGACCCAGTTGCAATCTGCATGGACAAAACTTTATCTTAGATTGTGAGTTAATCTCATTTTTTCATGGAAAACAATAGATCTGATCTGAAGGGATTAGATCAGAAAAAAAGAGTTTGGTTGACTCTCTCTTTGACTCCATGCAATTCCCCAGAGTACCATCATTCCACAGCTTTTTCAAACCATCCTCTATAAAGCCTTACTTTGATGTCTTACGTCACTTTGCATCATGTCAGTTGATTTGGTAATGCCTTTTTTCGTTTCCTTTGCAAGCATGTAAGAAGTATTGCACATAATTTGGATATTAATCCTGTAAGGAAAAATCATCAAGAAAAAGAAAAGCTGTTTAGAACAATGAAGTAAAAGGAAGAATCACTCTAATTTTAGAACTTATCCCAGTGTAAACATGCTGCTTGTGGCTAACAAAAACCGAATGATGTATTTCTGTAAAGTACATGCAGATCGATGCCTTGTTGTGAAAATTGTATGTTCACACAACACAATTTGAACCCAATCTAATTACCTTGTTCTCAGCAATCCTGCTTGCTGCCATTGCACTAGCTGCTTGTGTAAAGGGAGTTCAGAAAGCTAAAAGGACCACACATCCAGGCATGGCAGTGCTGCCCATTGTGATGTGAAAGGGAATTGTCTGCTTGACAGCTTTTAACGGGGTCTGAGTGTGTTGGGTTTGGTGGTCATAGTAACTTTGGGGCAGAATTATGACTGCTAGATTCTCAGTTTTCTTACTTCTCCTACTGTTAAAGCAAGGGGTTCTGAAAAGCTTTAAAAAAGAGGCAGAGTTGCTCTTAAGCATGAAGAATGATGTGATCCATCCCAGCCCCAAGCTTCACTGGCTTCCTGAAATTTGCTTCACATCTCTGTTATTTTAGGTTTGGAATTGGAATATGATCAAGGGAACATTTGGAGGGAGAGTAAAGTGGTACAGCTGAGGTTTTAAAAAGATGCGTTGTGGCATTGCTGCTAGCAGTGTATCAATCACATCTAATTGTAGAAAAGCTTTAAAAAGTCCCCACAATTCTGGAACTGGGAGCAAAAGGCCGCATTGCCTGATGCCTAATCGACAAACAAGATTTTTTATGAGCTTGTTAATTAGAAAGCACATTAGTGTTTCCAAGCATGCAATGCCGGTGTTGTTTTTTGTTTTTTCTCAAGTCTTCTTGATCTGTACAACTGGGTGTAGTGTTGACCAAGATATCATTAAGGATGCGCGGGAGGAAGCGCGGTTGAGATGCTGTCAGCTGGCTGCCAAGGAGCTGCAGGCTCCGTAATGAGACATCTTCAGCAGGCCCAGAGGAGTGAAGGGAGGACTGTGCTTCCTACAGCTCCGGCAAACTGGGATTTATTGTGTTTAATTGATTGCTGAGGTGGGGCAGAAGCTGTTCTGGAGATTTATAAGACTGAACTGAAAGACCAAGGATGGAACTGGGGAGCAAGCGGTGTGGTGAGGCCCACACAGCCCCGCATTTGGCCGCAGGCTGCCGTCTCCTGTGACCAAACAGAACTTATTCTCAGAAAGTGAATTTCAGCTTTCCACATCAATTTTATTAGCAACTTCCATCTTCGGGAACATTGCAGTCTGGGGAAAGTCTGCCTCACGTCCAATTGTAGTGCCCAGTGTAATCATTTGGTGTTTTCTTGCTCGGCAGCTAATGACTAAACATCCCGCAAAGCGCCTTGGCTGCGGCCTCGAAGGTGAAAGAGACATCAGGGAACACGCTTTCTTCAGGAGAATTGACTGGGAGAAACTGGAAAACAGAGAGATCCAACCACCTTTCAAGCCCAAAGTGGTGAGTGGGGTGATGGCAGCATTCACCCAGCACGTGTCTGCACTCCTGGGCTGGGATTCATGCTGCACATCTGGGATACTCTGAAATAGGAGTGCAAGAACTGTTCGCTTAATAGAATTGAAGAACTGCATTGGCTGAAACAAAAATTCTTTCAGCACATGCTGTGCTGTATTGATAGGCAAAGAAAATTATTTGCACGCCAGAATGCAATTCCTTCAGGAACAGCTGTAAATTGTTACATCCTACCATTGAATCTTTGCTCTCTAACACTGTTTTCACTTCCACTGAGATGCACAGCGGTCTGTAGCACAGCAGGTATAGGATCATTGCCCTGTGCTCTGATCTATTTGTCATTGCAGACATGCTAGTGGGCCACCACAAACTAATGAACAGAGGCAGAGTGCATTCCTCTCTTACTGCATACAAATGCCTTCTTCCCCTCACCAGGAGGGGATTTGCATGCCAAGAGGTGTTTTGTGCTAGGGGAAATTACCCTTTCCATATGATGTGGATTTTGCATGGAAGGAAAAGTATAAATAAGCAAAAAACCATGCATGGCACTGCTGATGCTGACAGACCACTCCCAGAACTGTCTGTCAGAGGGGGAGCTTCACTTCTTTACAAACATTTTATGTAAGGTTTTCATTACATGCTTTTTGAGTCAAAATTGAAGCTGACCATAAAGCAAATCTACGTTCACAACGGTAAGCTTTATTAGCTTGGGAACTGAGTGCTCGTCAGCATGAAGATACTAAATCCTAAAATATGGTCTGGTTCCATCACAGCACACTTTGTGGAAGATCCTGGCTCCTGTTCAGAGCAGCTGTTATCTTTCTCTGTGGTTATCATGACCCGTTTTGTTTATACAGGCAGCTATTGAAAGATACCAAGGAGATTCGGGCAAGCATTCACATGGAGCATCATTTTCCTAGACAAAAATCATTTAAAATCCAAGTCTAATATTTACATACCCTATGTATAACTTATTTACTGTGATTGCTGATTCTATTTGTGTTGATTCAAAAGCACGCAAACCTTAATTTGTTTTAAGATGTGGACATATTTGTTGGCTTTGTTTTGTTTTCAGAAAACCTTCTCAAGGAAGCACTTTGCTGCAGGAGCAATCCTGCTGCTTTTGCAGACAGGCACAGTTCTCACTCCAACACGGAGCTGCAGATTTTGGGTCAGCAGTTGGTTGGTTTAAATAACACGTTCCTTTCTAGACTGACAATTCACAACCCTTAGGCGTAGGGTCATTGCTTGGCAGGGAAGACATTTTCTCATGTTTGTAAGAGTTCTGGTGGTCTCTTATTCTCAGTCACAGACTTTGGTTTCAAGACACAGCTGGTCTGAATTCCATTTATTGGGAAAAAAGGGGAAAAGAGATCGAGCATAATTTTGTAAAAGCATCAGACGTCTGCATAAAATGTCCATAAAACAAAAGAAAAGTCTTCCCTGTGAAAACATCCCTGCTCTGATTTGGCTGCACTGCCTTCAAAAACAAAAATTACTTTTGATTTGGAGGGGCATCCATTTTCATTCAAATGATGCCGTTTTCTCCTTGTCAGTGTTCAGCTCTTGTCCACTTTCTGGACCAAAAGGCATTGGCCGGGATATTCAGTAGAAAAGCAATCTGCCGTTAGCCTTTAACCTGTTCAGCTGTCCCTCTGCTTTCACTCTTCCAAGGTTGAACAAATGCCCGTTTGTCAGCACTCTGGTCCAGTACCTCAGCATGCATTTCTCATCTGAGATATAAAACAAGTTGTGCCTGGGGCAGCAGAAGTTCTCTGTAGCTCAGACTGGCTGGCGTGTCCAAGTCTGTGTGCCAGGTGTGTTGTAAGCAATTAGGAAACTAACGGAGCTGTTTTCAAGATAGGTTATGAGCCACATGTCTCGCCCTTGAATTCCCTTAATGGCCCCCCTCCAGTTTGTTCCTCCTATAAATGTGCACCTATATACATGTTGAGTTAGTTCAGAAAAATCAATGTTTAATATTGGCATATTGTACAAGTCATCTTCTGTCCTTTCGAAGTTACCCTCTAAGTCAGAAAATAATGGTATAATGCACTGTTATCCTCCAAATCCCAATGTAGATATATGCAGTAACAGAAATAAATGATAGTGCAGCTCTGCTTCAGGGCAGAGAGGAAAGGGTCAGGGACAACAGGAAGAAGTGCTCCATGTATCACATATCCACTCTTTGAGGAGCTCTTACAGTAGCTGGATTTGAAATAAACAGATTTATGAGTTACCTTTGGACCTCTATGCAGAATTGCTGTCTGTTTATGCTCAGATGAGCAGTCTTTCATGCACCCAAACTCATTTTGTTCTGCTTCCAACTTCTCCCTTTACCACTTGCTGCTACTCTTACTCTCCTGCCTTCCAGCTGTTTCCATACCACTCCAAACTCCCCTTTCAGCAAACTTGATTTCTTTTGTTTTCTGTTTCGAATGAAGAGCACTCAGTGCAGAGCTATATATAACCACACTTCTCGGTTGGGCTTCACAAGTCTCTTCTCTTAGACAAAAAAAGAAAGAAACCTGAGATAGCACATTTTGCAACGTGGGCCTGCTCCCAGGGTGCACTCCCTGCCCCACTTCCATTCCTGGGCAGGCAGCAGTTTGCTGCTAGTTTGGTCTGTGAGCTCCTGCAGGTGTTTGGAAAGAAGAATATCTTCCATTTCATTTTATGGAGCTGATTGTCATTACTGCTTCTAGGGGCTAAACCAGGGGGAAGTTTGAAAGGCAAGGATCAAATACTTGCTGTTCCTGTACATCTGTGCAGTGTGCATCCAGCACTGAGGCATATGGAATCACATGGACTGTCCTTGTGATGGGGAGCACTGGTGAGGGCGATTGGGTCCCAGTTCCTACCTTTTAATCCACTGTGCAGCGTTCTTCAGGTGCTGCTAAGAACCGAAGCAGTTCAGTTCTTTTTCTGTCCTTGCTCTTTTCTGAAGAGAGCCAGGTTTGTCTCCATGTCTCTACTCCACACTTTGAGGGCTCTCTGGTTGTGCTTAGTTCCCACGTTGTTCCCTGTAAGGCTGCCCAGGATTTCAGTACTCTGCAGGGCCTCATTTCATTTCTGCTTCACTGAGTGGGACTGAAGTGTGATTTGGAATAAATACCTTCTGGAAGCAAGCATGTTCCTGATCTAATAATAGATAGCTGCATTATAACGTGGTATAATTTCTGTAATAATGATTATGCCCAAACACACTCACGTGCATGCAAATGGTTCTATATGTGTATGCAAGTCTATTCATAATTTCCCAAATGTTACATCCGTATTTCCTTTAGTAAAGCCTGTCTCTATATTTAAGCCTCCTTCACTTGCCATCTCATGGTGCTTTTCACCACAACTCATCAATTGAAGCTTCTCTATTTGCTTGGGATTGTTTTGGTTAAAATATCTGAACAGAAAGTGTTATCTTAATTACTTGTAAGACTGAGAAATCTGCAGACGGCTGGAACTGCTGATGTATTGCTGATCTTTTCAGTCCTTTTTTTTTCTCCTTTTTGTTTTCTTGCAGTGTGGCAAAGGTGCTGAAAACTTCGATAAATTCTTCACGCGAGGACAGCCGGTGTTGACCCCGCCAGACCAGCTGGTCATTGCTAACATAGATCAGTCCGATTTTGAAGGGTTCTCCTATGTCAACCCCCAGTTTGTACATCCCCTCCTAGAAAATGTAGCATGAAACAGCAGAACAGGAACAAATCCTGCAGTGGGGAACAGTTCTTAACCCTAAAATTTTTAGGTTTTTGCCTTGATTCCGTTTGGGCCTGAAAATTATAGGGTTAGAAAGCGTAAGATGGGGGAAAGGCCACTTAGTGAGGATTTTGGCTTTGCAACCAAAACGTCTTAATGGGAGATAAATTAGCATATGGTGCCCATTTCTCCTACTAGAAGTCACCACGACTCGTCTGAAGTTCCCCATTTTTGGTACATTCTATAGTTCTGTAGCTCCCCGCTGTCCTTTTGCTCCGTTTTTCACTCCACTGCTGTTACAAATAATCCAAGACCCAACCTGAGAAGCACCTCCAGTACTCAGTCCTTGCAGGGGACCAGTGCTCCCCGCTCCTATGGGCGCCATGGGGAGAGCAGCGCACGGGACTGGAGAGCGCCGGGGAGGAGAGGCATTGCAGAATGTGGTGGAAAGCAGTTGTTACCAAAATCTGACAAATAAATGTGAGTTGGGAGTGGGAGGGCAGGGGGGATGAAATCCTATTAGAGCCCAAAGCTTCGTGAACCAATCCTGTAGGCAACACCAAATTTAAACACGCTCCGGCAGTGGCCAGATCTCTAGATCTTTGCTAAGTAGCATGTGATAAACTCGAGGGTGAAGTTTTGTCTTTAATAATAATAATAGTAATAATTTTAATAATATTTTTGTGAATTTTAATCTCCGTGAGATTATTCTGTGATCCAGGGTGCCATTGTTTGTTCAGTTGATTTCATTTACACCACTCCTCAAGCTCACTGTTGACTGGTTCTAATAACACCAACGTTTTACTATGAGATTTGTTAACCTGGAATGTAAAACAGAACTGTAATCCCTTACATCTTATTTACTTGTGTGTTGTAGTCTACAGTATAGGGCAGTAAATTGAAGGAAGTATTGTGTATGCTAAATTAACAAAAACGCAGTCCCAGGTGACTTCCTGATTTGTCCAGAACAACTCATGAAAATGAATTGAGATTTAGTTCTACAGTAATCAATTCTAACTCACAAAACTTGGGGCTGTACAATAATCAAGCTTGAAAGACGCACCTAGAGCTTGTTTTATTGACAGAATGGAATTTAATACATTTTACATATGCTTCATGCAATGAATTTTGCATGTTTAGTAATAACTCTTAATAATAAGAGTTAATAATAAGCAGTTCTATATTGACATAACCATATCAAGCATACAGAGTATTACAAAAGTTTTATAAGACAAATTGTGCTTTATTTGTGGAAGTACTTGTTCTGAACGACATCATTTAGGTTTAGCTCAATGTTTTCTTGCTGTTGTTTTGGGTTTTTTTCTAGTTTTTGGATATTGTTAATGACTTAGGGTATCATCTGTTTTTTAAACGTAGATCTACTTTTAAACAATAATTGCTACCTGCAGGTTTTATACAAGTTTCAATTAGGCTTTCGTTTCATGTCTGCTGATTACTTACAGGGAAGGAAATAGATTTTATTTGCAATGATGAACACTGTAATTAATGCAATCTTCTCCTCTCCTATCTCACTTAGATACAAATTTTGATATTTCCTCTTAACAACTTACCAGAAGATCTTAATTCAATTATCAGTAAATATTTTTGTGCTTACTTTGGTTTTGTTACAGCATGTAAAATAGTAGGCGGTGCGTTTTCCTTTTCTTCCCTTCAGCCTTGTTAATGGTAGCAGCCATAGGCACTCTTTGTCTGTCGGATGTGCATGATGATGCCAGAAGCATGATGTCTCTGTTGCTGCATGCAGACTGAATACGGTTTTTCCAGCATGTAAACATATTCAAAAAGTCAGATATTTGCCATAAAAGACTTACATTTATACTAGAATATGTAACCGGAGGGTGGGGGTGGGGGGTGGGAGGTGAGGAATCTACTTTCTAATCATCTTTTATTACAATAAAACATTGAGCCTGTGCCAAAGATTCTGCTAGAAAGATCCAGTCCTGCAGATTGGACGGCGATGATGTGCAGGAGTGACCCCGTGGCACATGGGACAGATTGTGAGCGAACTGCAGCTGGATGTGAACAGTTGGATGTGGCCGTGCGGTGCTCCTGCACCACGGATGCCTTCCAAAGCCGTCCTTTGGCGCCTGGGATTTGCAGCACTCCAGTTGTGTGACCAGCCCTGCTCCCTTCGTGGCCACAGCCCTAAGGTTGGAGCATCCCCAGAGAGGGCTCAGCCCACGTTGGATGGACCCAGCGCTGACACATGGCATCCCCCAACGAACAGCTCCCCAGATTGTTGCCTAAATAAACAGAACTCAAACATTTTAATATATTTTAGGAGTACAGTTTTTCAACTATCCAGTGTCAAATATGTTATCAGCCAAGTTTGGGCATTCGTTTTCCTCTTTGTGTATTATATACCTGAAGATTATGGTATGTTGTTCGCCATAAAGCATGTGGACTAGTGCAGCATTCGTGACTATTTCTGTCTTTCTGATTATTACTAGCCTGCCATAGTTTGGGGATATCTGGATGTCATGCTGTAGAAGAGAATAGATTGAGCAGATTGTGGAGGTCAGATGTGGAGGAAATAAGGGAGCTCTCAGTGTGTAAGTCTGCTAGGAGCAGGCAGCAGGTATTTTAGGAATGTGAAAGGGAGGCTTCTGAAAAGGGGACTAGATGTCCTCTAAAGGTCCCTTGCAACTCAAATGATTCTGTGGTTCTATGAAAAGGAAACTGGGGGGAGATAGAGCGAGCATGGGTTTGTGGAGCAAGAAATGCAGCACGTGGTGCAGCTTCCCAAGCCAGAAGGAGGCAGGAGAGAAAACCAAGAGATGTTCCTGAATGATTCTGTTGTTTTTCCAAGGAGCTGTGCTGGGATGTCCATCTGGAAGCAGTTGCTGCTGGCAGAGCAGTGACATGGTGCTCTCACCAGCAGTAAAGAGCTGGTACGGCCTCTGAGCGGAGCTGCTGGCTTTGTGGCTGTTCCTCATAAAATATTAAATATCCAGCAAGTACTTTCCCATGTCTTTTAATGCAGGTGTTATTTACAAAATGTTTCTCACAAGATGTGGCTTCCTAGAGAGCATTTATCAGCCGAGGCGTTAGGACTGCCTTTCTTTCCCTTGTACTCAGTAGCAAAAGCACTCCACTCTTTCCCTTCTAATGCAGCGAGGCCATTCCCATAAAGGATGTGATGGAAACACTTGATATGACTTTGAGTTCTTGTCATCATTAGCATTACTGTGCATTTAGGTTCCATCTCTTTGCAGCTACAGGCTGTATGCGCTGTGTGCTAGGCAGGCACCGAGCTGCAGTGTAGTACAAGAGCAGCTGAGCTACAGCTCCACATGCTTAGATGTAGGAGTTGAGTGGAAGAGTTGAATAAGAGTTGAATCCAAAGTAGTTGAGTGGAAAAATTGAATAAGAATTGACTCCATAAACACGACTTCATATCAACCAGTGACCATGCCAGCAGCAATTGGTGATCAGCAGCCTTACAACAAGGAGGCATCGTGCACTAAAGCCCTTCTGCTCCCCAGAGAACCACAGTGGAGAGGCTGAGCCCCCAGACTCCCACTGTCCCTGCCTCAGTTACCTCCTCTGTCAAATGGGGGTAATACTACTGCCCTGCAGGGCTGCGTGGACTTCTCAGTTCATGTTTCTAACGCACTTTTAACCTGGAAGGAGTTGTGTAAGTATTCTAGTTTTTGCTATTGAATCAGCGTATTTGACTCGCGTGGTATTGCTGGTTATACCATGGGGTGTTTCTACTTTTTTGTATGACTTTAGTAATTCTACTGAAACCATTTGAAGAAGGACACAGATGTGATACGTTCCGTCCAGATTGCGGAGTGCAGCCTTTGCTGAGGGCTCAGGGAGGAGATGCACACTGCTTGGATCAGTGCAGCTCTCCTCTCCAAACACTGAGATTTCTGTGTGCAGTGCGATAATTCCGGGTCAGTAGAGGCCTTAGCAGAACTGACCATTGTAGGGTATGATTCCCTGTGGGTAAATACCGTTAGCACAGCTCTTTTCTAGTAACATTTGTACCGACTCCTGCTGAAGGAGGAGTGATATCTGTTACACAGCTGTTCCATCTGAGGCAGTTTTATTTCAGTGAGATTTTAGTGTATTCCTGTGTCGTATATCCTTGTGCTTTTCTGTTGCATCCACGTGACACCACAGTCCCAAATCAAAAGCCAGAAGCGTAGGTGGCAGGAACATCTTAGCAGAGGGGGAAATGAGGTCTCAGCATTTTATAAACCTTTTCCCATCAGTTACTGGAAGCGGTACAGCTGTATTCCTCCCGGTCACCGGGAAGCAGAGCTGCTGATGGCAGCGATGCAGTGGTTTGGTCTTTCCAGGGCCCGGAGTGCTGCTGTCTTGGAGCAAGGCAGCAGGGGAAGCCCACAGTGCCCGGAGCCCAACTGGTGCTCCACAGCTTGGCTGGCTCCCAGCCTGCTCCAGCCCCAGCAGCGCTCCCCACAGTCCCAGCCCACCCCCACCCTGCCCAGCACAGCCCCAGCCCTCACACATGGCTGCCTTGCTGACCTGGGGCTGGAACAAACGTTCTTGCAGCCGTAACACAAACCTGATTTGTGCTCGTTGCCCACGGAGCCCTTCGTCAGCTCTCTCACACGCTATTAGAATGAATGTAAGAAAAATAATTTCAACAAACTGAAGCACGCCGTCTCTTTTGAACACATCTGGGGCGATCCCAGCTCATGTTTGATTTTGCACAACAATGCAGAACACACTTGAAACGTTTGGAATGGTTGCATGTTGTTTCAACGCTATCCTGTATTTAAACAAGGAGTCGTGCTACCTTGAGCTCATTCGTATTTTCGGATGTTATTTTAATACCCAAAGTTTGTATTTATAAAGAGGAGAATATTATTTATTTTCTCATCATTTATTTTTCTGTAAGATGTCACCAGGAAACAGGGAGATGCCCTTCCTATAAACCAGAAGAACCACATTGGAGGTATAGTGGGCAAAACTGGTGTATAAATTACAGCATCTTTTTTTTTTTTTCTTATTCCTCGAGCTCTTCAGTCTTTGTTTGCATGGAACACTTCTGCTGAATATGAATTGTAGTTTCAAAGCGAGTGTGTGCAAATAAAAATACTGATCATTACGTTGCAGGAGTTCGCTCTGCTTTGATGAGGTTTCGTTTCCGAATGCACTGTGCGGATGCTCCATGCTGCCATCAGCCATGGGCCTCACTGGGATCCGGAGTGGGATCCTCTGCACTGAAACCCTCACGCACAGAATGCCAACCTGAGCCCTTGTTAAACTCCTCTTAATAAATCAAGAGAACAAGAGGCTTAACTGTGGGGAAAGGGGTGTGTGTGCAGACAGCTTGCAGGTCTGTTGCAAGTACTGCTATTACGACAAGGGGATTTAAGGGTGGAATAGCAGCTCCTTAAGTGGGTTTTTCCTGCACCCCAGCCCGGTGCTCCCCTCGCTGGGGCTGATGTTGTTTTATTTTCAAGATTTGGAAGTGATGTAGAAACACTGCGACAACTGATGGATGCGTTCCTTTTCTGCTGGCTCTCAGACGTATTGCATCTCGTGCTAACTCAGTAACTGAGCTAGTTTAATTTGCAGAAAAATCTGGCTGAGTTTGCCCAAAGGAACGCATGGAATCCATTTACTTCATTTTATTTTATTTGGTGGAAACAGCATTTCCAGGCTGCCTCCCACTGCTCAGCTCCATCTGATGCTCACGGCTCCTCTGCAGCCCATGCCAACCACTGCCCCCAGCCTTGGTGCTCCCTGCAGCACACAGCCCAGAGCTGGGGGCACCACGGGGTCCCAGAGCTGTGCCCACATCCATCCCATCCCCTCGGCCATTCTGATGGGGCTGTGGGTGCTTGGCTTCGTCAGCCCACAGGAGTTTTGCAGTGCTGGTACGTGTGTAGGAAATAGAACCACCTCCCCGCAAACTGCTAGGGTAGCTAAAGTGATGGTTGCATTAATTACTGCAGGGTAATTAGAATCCCACCTGGCTCTTCAGAGGCATCGTTGCTGCTGTGCTGGAAAAATCCATAGTCAGCCCTGTGGAGATGAACTGAGGAGGGGCTCAGGAGGGATCCGGCCAGATGCTTTCCCCGATGGCCCCAGGGGTTTGTCACCTTCCCAAAGAGTGGAAGGGATCCAAGAAGGGGCAGGGAGAGGTGATCTGCACCCTCAGAGCTGGCCACTGGCTTTCTTTAGGGCGTATTTTCCAAAGGAGAGGATGAAACAAGGCAGATCTGATGGGAAATAAATCAGCGCTGCCTCCTTCCAAAGGGGTTTGCTGCATTCACTGCCCTGGGGCTGGTGTCAACCCCTGACCGGCTTCAAACTAACAGAGGGAGATCCAGGTCAGGTGTGAGGAGGAAATTCTTCCCTCAGAGGGCACTGAGGCCATGGCACTGCACAGTGCTGTAGGTACCCAATCCTGGAGGTGCCCAAGGCTATGGAGGGGCTCAGGACAGGCCGAGCTGGGGGGGGCAGCCAGCCCACACTGGGGATGGATCCAGCTGAACTGTAAGACCACTCCCAACCCCACCGCTCTGTGGTGAAAGCTGCCAGTGGTGAGAGCGAGGGCAGAAGGGAGGAAAGAGCTCAGGACAGCAGTGCGAGCTTGGCTCAGCGCCTGCTCCTTCTGGGATACCTCAGTCAATGCTCCTGTGCCTGCTTGACCCTAACATCATTCAAAGATCAGTAACAAATCCTGACACAAAACAAATCACACGGAACACCATTACCCTTCCTACAAACGCACTGAGGCTTTAATGAGTGCCCTCTAAACCACTTTCCACAGCACAACCTCTGCAGGGCCCTTCGGATCCCCTCCCAGGGCCACCATGGGGCATGAGGAAGCACAGCTGTGCTGCCGGGCACAGCCTCAGCTCTCATCAGCTCAAATGAGGCCCATCGGATTACAGAGGGCGTTTCATTTTAAATAAGGAGTGTAACTTCCATTGGCACGTGCGCCTCTGTCACCCCATGAGTCAGAGCCCCCTGGGAGGCCGTCTCCCAAAGGCTCTGCTTTTTTTTCCTCCTCTTTTTAATCTATATCTATTTTTAAGCTTTCTCACAGTGTGTGGGTGCAGAGCTAAAAATAGAGCCTCACCTCTCTGTGTGCTTCTCCCCCTGCAGTTCCAGCGCTGTGGGCTGAGCTCAGGGCTGTGCCAGGGCTGATGCCTTGAGTTTGGTGCAGCGTGAGCAGCGTGCAGGAACCCCCCCACCCAACAGGGACCGGGCAGCTGCTGCTGTCCTTTGGTGCTGTGTGTTTTCCCACATCTCACAGGGGAGCATCTCAGCAGCCTCCATTTTGAGCATTTCCCAGCTGCTGTGGGCTCCTTGGGGAGCAGGAGTGCCTGGTCACTGCACCTCCCAGCCCTCTTTCCTAGGGCACAAGCTGGAATTTGGGGCTGGTGCGGCTTTTTCCTTCCTGTG
>PPHD01004084.1:0-20171 GCA_002909625.1 Bambusicola thoracicus | reverse complement strand
GAATCAAATGAATTGGAAAATATCAATATTTTCATATATAAAGGAAGGTAATTTATATATATATATATATATATGATTTTACACCTATTATTTTCTGCACAGTGGTCCACCATAGACCACACTAATTATGCTCTATGAACTCTCCAAGGATGGGCACTGTCACGCTAAACCTCAGAGATTCCTTGAATTGCTCTACAGCTATTATTCTGTGTCATGGCCAAGAACAGCAAATGTCTCTTTGGGCCACCATCTGATAGACTGCCATAGTTTCAAATCGGTCTGCTTCCATCCCAGTGCTTCCCCACGATGGAATCTTATCTCTGGCATATCTCTGGCTGTTCAACTCTTATCCTTTACAATACCAGAGAGCCTTGCAGCAGGTCTAAATGAGCTTTGCTTGTACAAGGGAGAAATGCAGTGGCTGTACATTCCAAATGACAAGTACACATTTGTATGGACAACTGAAAATCAATTGAAAATTTTTTCTTTTAATGGAACTGGTGCACATTTAAAAGATGACCAGGTTATAAATATACACCCAAACCTTTGAAAACTGGAGTTCTGTGCACCATGAATGAAGTCAAGACATTCACTCCTGAATAGTTTGGTCAGGTTACAGGCACTGGTTTCAAGAAATGTGTGCAAGAAATAGTTTTCTCATTCTAATTCTTCAGAGGTGTTATTATTTTGGAACATACAAATTTAAAAGTACTAGTGTGAGCTATTATAAATTAATGAAAGTTACTTTCTCAAAGGCAAAAATGCTTTACCAAAAAGGGATTTCTTATGTTTTTCTACCTCTTCTATGAGGCTACATTATTTGGATTCAGCCCTAAGTTTCAGCCTGAAATCCAAGCACAAACACATATGCACTCTTAACCCCTAATGTCACCCTGGATGTAAATGCTATTAGTATTTTTCTCTTAATTATGTTTCTGCTGGTACAGCCTCCGTTTTCAAAGACATTCAGTACTCCGGGCAGTGTGCAGATTTTCATGAGAGCACAAGCAAACTATTAAAACACAGAGAATACTTAGGATATGCAAAAAATAGTTGTGCATTCTTTTTTTTCTCTTTTGACTATTTACTTCTATATTGTTCATAGTTCACTGGTCAATATCAAAATATCAGCTATGTTCTTGAAAACAAAAAACAAAACAAAACAAAAACCCAAGCAATAACAGGCAGCATCTTTGTACAAAAATGTGCCCTCTTCTGACAGGCCATTTTCTTTCCACCTTTTTAGCAGATAAGCCATGTTTATCAGGACAAGTAGGAAGACACAAGTGTTACCCCTTGCAATCCAGCTTTTCCAAAGCTGTGAAGGTGAGCTGTTGTGCCACAGAGCAGGTTGTTGGGGTTTTTTTGGCTCTACCAGCAGCCCGTCAGCAATGCTGGGCACTCAATTTGGCTTTCTGTGCCTCAGTAATCTCATCTGTTAAACAAAAGAAATGATAAATAGTATACTCAAATCTATGGCTGACAACACTATTGCAGCATAGTGGCTATTCTTCTGAGGAAATATGTTATTTCTTCTCAGAGCTTGAATAAATTGGGGTATAAGAAGGAACACCACAGACCAATAAGAGAATTCCTCCTACAAACCCATGAAGCTGCTGCACAACTCTAGTCCAGAGTCTGTGACTAACATGTGCTCTTCTCATCCTTCTCGAATGATAGAAAGACCAGAGCCTTTCAGTTTCTGTTTCTGGTACTTGGGCATCCCCTGTACATCGCAGTGCTTCTGCACAGTGGCTGGCTGCAGAACACCCCTCCATGTGGCTGTACATATAGCCAGCTACAAACTGAATGTGTAGCCAACCGCCTTTGTCCCAGACCTGCTTCTGCAAGAGAAGGGCATGGTAAAGAATCAGACATGAAGAGTGGAAAACAGCAGACTCAGCTATATTACACAATAGCGTGCCCACAGGCGCACCACATAACCATGCTCAATCAGGGTTAGATCCTTAACTGTATTAATATATCTCAAGAATAAACTATGTTTAAAAAAAAAAAAAAAGTAAACTAAAAATATGATTCTGATCTCTTTCTGCGTACAGCCATCAAGTGCAATCCTCAACCCCTGATTTTACTCCTGAATTCATGCTGGCCAAGCTTTCTCTAGCACTCTCCACAGCTCTGGCACTGCACCAATACTCAGCCCCAAGTCTTGAGCAGGTTCACTAGATGTGGAAAAGGCAGATAGCGCAGCAGAGAGATATCTTCCTATCAGATGTTAAAACTGACGAGTAGGTAGCCTGATAAATATATTGCTACCAAAGACTGAGGTGTGATATATAATTATATACAAAGAGATTATATCTACTAAGGTAGGAGATAGCTGTCTTTTTCCTCGATACAGTTTTCCTTGCTGTAAAAGGGGAGGAGACGAGCAAAAAAATTGTTCAGTAAAGGCTCTCAGCAATTGCACCTTGTTAGCATATAGATTTTGGTGTGAGCTGTCTGTGAGATTGAAGAGGAATATATCAGTATTATTTCCTTCATGATTTTATACACTTTTATCATGCTCCCACCTAACTGTCCTCTTAGACTGTAATCATTTCATCTACCCCCAGATACAGAATATTTGCAATGCCTTCAATAAATTTCAGTGCCCCCCCCCACCTCATGCTCTGTATTTCCAGTTATAATTACATTATGACGCTCCAGTATTATCAGTGTTCATTAGTCTCATGGTTTTCATATTTCTCTTTTTTTTTAGCTACCGTTGCTTACTGATTTGCCCACTGTGACAGCCCAACATTTTTCTGCAGCAGCTGCAGTTTATTTAGAACCCAGAAATGTGAACAAAGTAGATCAAAATATTCCTTCCAATATGTATTAAAATGTATTTGTCAGCACTGAATTTCATCCGACATCATGTTCCCCAGTCGCCGAGCTTTGTTAAGTCCCACCAGAGTTCTTCACACTCTTACTTCATCTGGACTAACCTAAATAATTTTGCAGATCGTGCAACCTCATCATTTCCCTCTGCATCTTCTTACAGTTTATAAATGGATCAGTTAAAGGCTTGGGATCATGCACAGTAAAATCACCATATCATGCTGAATACCAATCATTTATTCCAGTTAGTTTTGGGCCTCAAAGCCAGCCATGGTCAGTGATCGGATTTCACCCCTCTCTCCTCCTCTAGAATGACTGGATTTGGTTGACTTGTTTTTCTCAGTGGCTTTTTGAGAAATGAAAACAGTACCTGTTAGTTCTCAGAAGCTGAGGACAAATAACACGTAGTTCTGTCTGGCCTCTCAGGTGCGGAATGTACTAATTTGGATGGATACCTCATCTTTTCACACCTCAGCTTCCTTATCCAGGGAAAGCCTCCTTAAATGCTTGCCCAGTTTTTATATGATGCTATCGGCCTCTTCTGAGGCAGAAGCGGGGATAAATAGGCCTGTGGTCTAGCTTGGTACAGCCATTCTTATGCAGTAATCTCATCTTCATAATCTGAAATATTAGGTTTCAGGTCGGGTTTTCCCCAGACTTCTTGTGATGACGAATGATTTAAAGAAATCATTAAGACAAAAATGCTCAAAAGTGGCTGATTTTGGATGGCATACGATGAAAGCTTTGTATCATGTCTGAATGTAAATAACTTCCTTCTTACTCTCACCTTCTAATCTTTAATGGAGGTGGTAAAATAAGACAAATCTTATATTAGTACACCCTGGAGCCCATCAATCATTTCCCATTCTCAACAGAATACGATTACCTTTGTTTATGATTCTTCCTACAGCTTTGAATCCACATGACAGTGTCCATACCCAAGCACCTTTCAATGAATTAAGAGAAAAATATTTTGGAGATGCATCTTATGTTTCCCAGGCTTTTATTATCTTTATCTTCTGAATTGTATTTTATTTTTAAAAAAGAAGAATAGAAGGCAAGCACATATATAAAACAGTTTATAGCTTTATGCTTGTCTTCAAAGCTCCACAAAAGACGGATTTCTTTCTTTTTTTTTCTCAGATGTGTCATTTTATAGTGTACAAATGACTGCTTAAACGAGACATTTGATCATTTTTTATTTTGGGAGATTATTAAAATACTTGTCATTATTTAACACTAGCTTTGTGTGGCTGGGTCTTAGACTTTCCCGTTGCCATAAACTAAAAGTCTCTCCAGCATTAACACCTGGCTCTACATTGACTGATATATTAAATTAGCAGCTGAAGAGTCTGGATGAAGAGAAAGTTAATAGTATTTGCATTGATTTGCTCTTTGTAGCAAGGCAGACGTATTCTTTTGACTGTAAGAAGATTAATCAACAGTGAATATTTGGGTAATATTCCTCTTCTGGTCCTGTTTCTTGCTGCCAATTTTTCAGAAATATGTGAGGTTTAGAGCAGCGGTGATTAAGCTTTGTACTTTTGGCACGAGGTCTGACATCTGGACCACCCAGGTGAAAGTGCACTGCAGTTCAGGAATCAGCTCCTTCTAAACGCCTGGGAATGTCTTCTTCAGAATGGTGTTCAGAGCTGAGCAGTGAATTCTACGTATGCTGCGAACATCTGCTTATGCTCTCTGCTCAGAAGACCTCCAAAATAATACAATCAAGTAAACACCACAACCAATTTGTTGCTTCCAAGAGCCCAAGCCCTAGACCTCCAAATCCGAGCCGTATAGGTAAAAGAATTAAAAGGCAGGTTAAGGCAACTGCTCAGGGATTCTTTATCACTTTCTACTACCATTTAGCCTGAAGATGCCATGTTCCACCCACAAATCACGTGTTCAGCAGCCAATGCACTCAGCCACTGCCAGCCAGTAATTGTTTGCTGCATAAACTCTGTAACACTTCATTAGTTCTGCCACACATCTCCTTCCACTGAAGGCAACTTCCCAAATGAAAAAGCACAGGGCAACATTGCAACTTCCATCTATTTTTAGTGCAACTTTAAAAAAAACACTACAGGAAATGCAATTGAGGAAAAGAGCTGCTCACACTACAGTTTACAATTTAAAGCAAAAATATGGCCTTTTTTTTTTTCTGTCAATCTTACATTTCTCCAATGAGACTGTGAGAAATGTGCAAAACTATGTGATCATTTCTGACAGTTCTTGGCAGCTGGGCAGGCAAGCATTGGAAAGGATATCTCTCTCGCGATCCAAGATTAAATTTGGACTGAAACACAGGGCTCATTTAGGCAGCAATTAAAGGACCTTATAGACTGAGGGAGAATGAAATGATAAATGCAAAGAGGCTTATTTAATGGGGATATTAAGTAAACTGCTGGTAAAAATGCCCATTTATCATCCACTGATTCCTAATTGGTTTCCTGTTCCTGCCTGCATGTGGCATTTTCAGAAGGAATTACCTTCCTTTAGTGCGACTGTTGCAAATGCAATAAATCAAGACCATAGATTTTTAGCTAATTTAGATGGAGGCTAAATTGGAGCCAAAGCATGCAAGAGTGCTTGCAATTAATGTTCATTACAACTTTCAGCTTCAAAACCATGAAGGATCATTTCAATGCACCATTCCCAAGCAAAGCCACTATTTCAGGAGTTGGCCACCCTCTGTATGCTCAACAAAAATCTGCTTTTGTCAGCAGCTGGCCTTCCTAATCCTAAGAATTTAGACTGAGTTCTAGAAACCCTTAAACACCTATCCTTCAAGAAAACCCCTGACTTTTTTTTTCATTGCATACTTCCTCTGTCTATAAGGGCAAACTTAGACTGAAAAAGCTTATTTTCACCATGTCATTATTGATCCCATCTCCTGGCTAGTGCAACGTAAATTTCATTTCCACCAGGTAGGGTGAGGAGATAACAGTCTTCAAGCTGAAAAGTCAATAAAGTAAACTCCTCCTTTCCAAGCAGCAACTTCATGAGATGGTCTACAACTTTTCAGCATATTACTTTTCCAAGGGGTCACCTTTGCAAAAGAGAAAAAAATCTTGCTAGCTTGGGAATTTCTTCCTTTTGTCATTCTTGTAAGGTGCTTTAGAGATAGAATCTCTGTCTCATCTTATGCTATTTCATTGTTTAATAAAAGAAAGCCACTTCGCAAAACACAGCGATCCAGATTTTCTTCTGCTTTGACATTGAAAATCTCAATATAGTGCTGACATGTAGCATTATGAGTGTAAACAAAACCTGGTTAGCTACTATAAATTCCAATCAAAACAAACAGACAAACAAAATCTCCTGCTTCCGGACTCTGCTGAAGTTAACAAGACTTATTCGTATTCACATTCAGATTTAGTGGGTCTTAATCCTAAGGAAAGTTTTTCTATATATGTTGAGATTCTCTTTGTTTCTCTTACCCACTGAAAGAAAAGACTGCTTGTTTGTTTTCTTCCAAAACTGACACAATCTGAGTACCTTATGGCACTCACGAGAAATGGATTTATAAACACTTTCTATCCTTGGTGTCACAAAACAGGCAAAAATCTATATTTCAGTTAGACCTGAACCCAGCTATAGTCAGGCTTTTTGTTCTCTCCTCTGTTAGATCGTTTACCCTTTAATTCCATGTTTTTCTTTTGGATCACCACTCACTGAATTAACATTCAGAATTTACTGCCTTCAGAGCTGACATATTTGTTGCTTATGATCAGTTTTGAGTGGGATACGTTGAAACCCAAGTGGGTGATAAAGAAATCCATTAACTTACTGACACACAAATCTTCCATCTTCCTCTGTAATGTACCCATGAATGGTTAAAGGCAGTACCCTGGGGAAGATGAAGGTTACACTTACTCTCTTCCAACTATGTGCAGATAAATATTCATTGGGGGAAAAAAAATGACATGGAAATACAAATGTTGGTATTAATGTCCATAATGAGAGATCATGCTGTGGAGAAAATGGGTTGGCAATCTGAAGATCCAATTTCCATTTTCCATGTTTTGCTACGAACTTACTATTTCACCATATGCAAACTACTTCATTTTTCCATGTCTCATCTTCTCCCTCACAAAAGCATGACTCGCATTTCTGCAGATGAGAATTACCATACACGGGTGCTAACTATTTGTACTTATCCTTTTTTATTCAGCTTCAGGATATTTCCCCTGAATGGCAGCACAGAGTAATGTTGGGAAAGGCCTGGAACTGCTCTGCCATCACTGAAAGCAGGTAGTAAGTGTTCCTGAAGTGAAACAGTCCATCTAGCTCTTGCTCCAGTAACTCTTCTGGATTTATGCTTGCTGTGCACACAACTGAAATGACACACATAGTGTTAAAAGAAAGTTCATGATATACATGCCATTCGCTCTAATGATTCCAATTTGTTCAGTATTTGATAATGCCAGCTGAACTTCCAGGTAACGAAAGTTCACATTTCATTTAAAGAACACTTCCAACAATAGAAAGATATGTTTTACCAAGTACTTATTTCCTGTTTTTTTACATTAATCCAGTACATTAATACATCAGAGGTATGCCCCAATTTGACTGTCTCATTTCCCTGCTTCAAGCCCATACTCTTTCCTCATATGACGATGCCTTCCATTTGCAGGAATTTGGCCCCCTCCTCATCAACGCAAATACAAGCCCTCTATGAGCCCAGGAAAATCCAGGGAATGACACGAAGTAGGGCCAATGTAGGTGCCCCAACCTTTGCCTCCTCTGAGTGTCCACTACTGTGTCACAAGCAACAAGATGTATCTGCCTGCTGCAAGCTCCCCTATCTTTCAGCCAGCCCACTAAGTGAAACTAACTTCTTTGCATTTTCTTTTTCTGATCATTAAAAGTCCAGAAGCAAATTTTCCCAGCAGAGACTATGAAGTTGCTGGGGCCTGGTCCACCATGATTTTACACTTCAAAAAGCATGGACTGCAGATTTTGGTCTACAGACCTCTGAATTCCAAATAATTGACCTGAGCCTGATCTCACGTTTATGACTTTTATGCTACTTCAATTCCACTGACTCTAATGGAGCCACTGAAGTGTTCTGTTGTTGTTGTTGTTGTTTTTTTACTAAGGTAAGTGGCATCAGAATCTGGCCTCATAACCCAGGCTAGTAGGCTCTCTTACCTAACCAGTTTGACAATTATTTTAAAGCCTTATCCTTTTATCACTCTCAAGGCCTCACAGTCTTCAGAAAGGACAATGTATGGGTTTTCTTTAAACCAAATGTAGTTTCTCTGCCAAGTGTTTAGTCCAATTAAGCCCCAATTTTATATTACTTTTCAGCCACATGTTACAACAAACAACAGAGTAGAAGCCCACATATGGTTTTTGATATAGGAATAATGAAACTCAAAGAAAGAAAGAATTGAATTTCCTGTGGTTCCTTTTAAAAATATAAAATGTGTAATATTTTAATGAACTAAAATCAGTACACATGGAATATTACTTGGTCCCCAGTGAATACAAGGTTATACATTAATGGAAAAGTCCTGCTGATGTAAACGAAGAGGCAGAGCACTGCACTAAATAACTATGAATTTATTACTCAACCAAAACCACGTACAGAGTTGGTGCAAGTAAAATCCACTGGCAGAAGGAGAAAGCATATTCACATTAAAAGCAGCTGCCTGTAGTCTGTGATGGCAGCGTGAGTTGCTTCTGATCTCACATGCCCATAAATGATGAGTAATTCCAGTGATTCTGCAGGGGTTGCAAGCGCGCGAAACAGATATGGAGGAATCTTAATCAGCCTATAGTGCAGCTGACTCTCTGGCCTCAAAAATCATCAGCAAAACATACCTGATACTGCAGAACGACTACATTTCATTGTTTTTAATTGGCATCCCAGTCCTGTTAGCAGTTCATCTACCCCAATATCAGTTTGCTACCTGTTTGCTACTAGTTAGTGCTCTAGAGGTCCTTGAATGCCAAAGCTCAGCAGTGCATACCAGTGGTCTTTCCCCCATGCAAACGTATAGAATCAGTGACCACCCATAGTGAGAGGTTTAGCTCAAGCTGTTGCTATTCACGCTTTTGACATCATTGATTCAGTCCCCAGTGTGTCAGCTAAGATGCCAATAACCATATATGCACCATGGAAAGACTCACCTCAGGGGGCAACAGCTAATACCAATAGGGAAGGCATAGCCTTCAAACTTGGATATCTTATAGTAAATTTGAAGGTGTTCAGTGCAGATCATTTCTTCCCTGTGGGACCAAAAGGAAAAGAACTCATAACCCAAAGCCTCTCTTCTCCCTCCATCTCTTAATCACTTGCCACGTGTTAGGAAAAGAAAGAAGTGACATCACATAATGATCTGTGCAACTCACCTCAAAACAGTTCTGTTTGAGGGATGTACTGTTACTAATCTATCCCATGGCATATATTGTTCCACAGTATTCTTCACATCTGTAGGGCATCAGACACAGGAGAAAAACAACTGAAGTAAGTTGAAAACAGCACGAAGTACAAATACAATCTGAGTCTCCTGGACAATGGTAAAATGCAGCAATCTGCAGGGATAAACTGACCATTTCAAAATTAACTGCAAGGATTTACAGCTGAGAATTAATTTCATCTCTGTTATTATGTCAGGTAAAATAGTAGCAGTTATACACTAATTTATATGGAATCATGAAGGAAATCCTATTTCATTAAGTGGATGAAGCATTAGTGTATTATTCTTTCCATTTTTATCTTCATTTCATAAAGTGCCTAACAGGAGGTCAAATTAAGAGACCAAATTAACATTTTAAAAAGTCATGGTGAATGCTACACCACAGTGATTCTAACCACTCTATTCTTTATCATGATGGAACTGAGGCTATTTTAGCCTTGGTACTAGAAATTAGTAACTGTTATTTTCATAGGGGCCCATTTTACTTGAACGTAAATCATTTCGCAAAGTCAGGCAGAAGAAACAAAAGCATTACTCATTTTCTACAAAGGTGTAAGCAGAAAGTTCTAAATTACTTCCACTTTCTCCCTGAATGAGTTGTAAGAAGGGGCTTTCACAAATCTCAACTTGTGCTCATGAAGAAGCCAACAAAGTCTAAACCAATAAATCATATTCTCTGTTTTGAAGGTCTTTATTTCATTAATGGTTATTCAAAGCAACATGACATGATCATTGCCCACGTAACAGCACACACATGTGCAGTCTTATACACAACTACACAGTAGAGCAGCTCTCCAAATCAAATTCCAGTCATAACATTTTGTTTGCTTTGCCTATTTGTGTTTCTTTACATCACAGGCATTGTCCTGCTAACATGGTTTCCAAGTTTGTTATTTACTGTTGGTAATTCACATTATCCTCAACTAACATTAAAGGTTTATCACTCCAATGTCGTTATCTCAGCATTCTGAGGAATTTCTATTTTATGTGTGTAATGGTGTTTATATGTCAAATATGCGTCAAGTCTGAGGGCATTGAGAGTTTAATAGCTTGGAGTAAGTAGTGAAGACACATCTGGAAAACAGCATTTCTTGGAGTCAGAATAACAAACTCATCTTACCATTATACCAATCAGGAAAGTTTTCTGTATAGAAATAAAGTACTTTTAAAAAATACTTTTTTGTACTCCAGTCTTCAGAAACATCAGTGTGTAGCTGAGCCATTCCTTCTAATTAGCATGTGTACTCTCAAATGCATTTTTCCTCATTTACTCATAACAAGGTTTAATTTGGAATGCCTTTATAACACTGGTTTAAAAAGATTTTCCATACCACATGGGTAGGGAAAGAAGTAAAAATACCAAATGCAAATTGAACTTCTCCTCTGCCAATAACTTAGATGTGCCATCCTTCCTACCTCCTCTCCCCATCTGCAAGCAACCCACATCCTCCATGTATTTTACTAACAGCTGCTCTTTCAGAGCAAACCATTTTACAAACATCCTTTTCCAGCAGTATCTGGCGTCTCCACTGTCCTCCCACACACACACATCCAAGTGTAGGTTTTCTGTTGGCTGGTATTCTTCCTTCTACATATTCCTCATTTTTTGAGGGTCAGACTTCCTTTTCATGAGGTCCACCTCCCTCCTTAGGGACTTTCCATGCTATAAAAAGAACTCAAAAACAGCTCTGACTCTCCTTCTTCCTCTGTCTATCAGCAAAGGGCATTCTGGGTGAGTTGCCAGCATGGAAAAAACTGTCTGATACCTATGGCTGATAGCTGGATTGGGAGGAGAGGGGAAACCATGACTGGGAACACTAAGTGGAAGCCTTTGCTGGCCGTCAGGATGCATCCCATGGATAAAGTAACTGAAGCTGCACCTACTGTTCAGGTTACAAAACTTTTGCAAGTTCAGGCTACATTTGGCTTGTCTGGAAGATCCATAAAACAGCTTTCCAGGTCACAGAAGTTTATATCCTGGAAGTTTTATATATCCATAGTTGAAAAGTTATCCTGCCACCAAGAATTATTGCGACAGTAGTGCACAGGAGTTCCAAGAAAGGAAAGGGCCAAGTATATCTGAAATGCCCTTTTCTTCTTACTCAGCAAGGGATGGCTACCAAAGGACCTATCAATGTTAATTTTTCACAGCTATTTTTAATATATTTACTCTTGTAGAGATGCTTAAGTAGGAAGTGCTAGGCCAGTCCAGCTGGCACAATGGAAAAATCCACTAAGAAATATAGTTTTTAAGATAGGAAGTTTTATAGTTCTGTCACAAGTACTCTTGAGAGTGATTCAGCACTATTATACCTTTATCTAGCCATTTTCATCATCGATACATCAGTGACAAAATGTAATTCATGGCAGGCAAATTCATCACTAAGACTGTGTGATGTGCTGTGTGGAAGGTTTTCTCTCAGCTGACTGTGGAGAGAAGCTCAATGTCTAGTATAAAACACCTGGCCTTTTGAATGGCTGAAGTGGATGAAATCAACTATGTTCATGACAGAGATCATAAATAAATCAAAACCCCTTTTTGTTGATCTACAGCAGAAACACAATTTCATGCCAGCCCCTCGAGTTCAACCCAAAAGGGCAGAAAAGAAGGAAGAAAAAAATATGATGCTCCCCACTGTAGCTGACGCAGATAATCCAGCCATCTTCTGGTCCTCCACATAATTAGTTCACAGATGTGTAGATGTGCAGAGGAAACGTTTGTGTTGGTACTAGCTTAACAGTGCATTTTTAAAGAATATTTAGGAAATATATGTTTGATAAAAGCCACATATACCCAGTTCAGGGAAAATTTCTTCCACTCATATCCGTTTGGCCAGGGAGTCACGTGGTTGGGATCACAGAAGGGACAAGTCAAGGAAAGTCAGCTCAGGAACTCCAGCAGTTCAGGAACCCAGAAAAGAGTGTGGAAAAATATGTCAAATATTTTAGAACCTGCAAAGAGTTCAGCACGGGGCAGTCAGATCACAGGTCTGTTCTGTTCTAGAAAACAGAAACCAGAAAAGGGAGATGGGGTGTCAGGATATCAGAGAAGCTGCAGAATGAGGTCGGTATCTGCTCATTTCTTCAGTGCTGCCTTGGCCACATAGAAAGTAAGACCAGAAAATGAGACAGAATGGTCATACTGGCCAGCCGTCCTGATGGCAGCCCTCCAACAGGTGGAGTGGATTATAGAATAAAGAATGATCTGTTTTGTACACGAGATTACCAGATAGTTCCCAAATGTGTTAAAAAAGCTGCAGACTATTCAAACGTCTTTGGGTGTATCTTGGCTCCTCCTCTACCCTTACCTTGAAGAAGCAAGAGACAGACTTAAGTCAGTGGCTGGCTTGATAAAGTTTCACTTTGTTTAGACAGAGCAGCTTTTGTTTGGGAAAAAAAAAAAAAAAAAAAGCACAAAATTTCCAGGAAAATCAAGAACAAATGGGACTAAGCTGACTGGCAAAAGCCAAATGACAAACACTTGACACAGTTCTATAAGCAAAGTATCAGTGGTTTTCAGAGCTCAGAAATCTAAAAGAAGGAATTGGCTTTTTATGTAGGACCACAGAGGGAAGTCCAAAACATAATTTTGCACAAAAATATGCAAGTTTATACTGGTCTGAAATGAAAACACATTTCTTTCAAGTACTATCAAAATGGCACGGTGGCTTATTGAGCTATGTTTTGCAGTTTTACCCAGCAGGCCTCTATTCTTCCCAGCTTTAAAAGTCCATGACAAAGCTACAGGGAAAAAACTATCATTCCAGATATGGTCCCTTTCAGCTATTCATTTTCTCTTTCTTTCTGCCAATCCAGGAAAAGCTGCTAGTCCTTTCTTTTCAGCAAGTCCATGACTAGCAGAAATACAGAAAAACTGCTCTGAAAACAGACATTCAGGCACACAGAAAAACTTGCAAACATCATAAGATTAAGGTATTCCTGGTGACTTTACCATGTTTTTTAATATATCACTTTAATTTGAAAAACAATGAAGTTTATAGCCCTCTTTAATACATTCACTATGTCAACCAACTGACTCTGTGGCCAAACAGACTGAAATAATAGCTTTATTCATTTAATAGAGTGTTAGCTTTTGAAGTTTGATTATCAAGTATAGGAACTCTCCACATTCAGGGAAATGCAGGCTGAATTATGAAATCCAGTTGGCTGCAGATCATTTCTACTCCATGTTAGTGCACGAAGGAATTTCGATTGCGTGCATGGAGAAGTGAAATCAGATCTGTAGATTCTTCTTGTTGCCTCTTACAATCCCAACATCCGATCCAACCCCTTCAACCTCCTGCTAATTTCCTTCCAAGTCCTGACAAATTCTCCTCCTCTTTCCCCAGAGTGGCCCCGGGGAAAGATGAACTTGATTGGACTGGATTTTTCCTTTCTACTGCTGTCTGTACTATCCTTTGGAGCATTCAGCATTGCAGCTTTGGCACAGACATAAACAACCACAACAAAAATCCTGACACTTCGGGAACCATACCAACTGCCTAAGAATCCTCCCAGGAAACATAGGGACCTTTCTCCACTGTTTTACTCATTGGACAGTGATCTTACCCCTGTGTGAGCAAGTGCAAAGTATTCTTTACCTAGTGTTATATAAAACTCATAATTTGCATTGCAGTGATAGAAATTATACTGATCAATCCAACTGGCAGATCTGGCCCATCCAGTCCATTCATCCCGCTGCCTTTTTTCCTGTGGCCTCAGTGGAGATCAGGAACAGTTGTCAGATCAGCACACAGAGAACAAAAGCCATTTGGAAGCCTCTTACACTTCCAGCACATGGTCAGGTACTTGGAGCAATGAGTAGCCACAGTCACATGGGATGTGGAGACAGTCCCCGTGTTGGCACTTAGCCCCAGTTCAATGGAGAAAGTTAAGATGGTCTGAATTTTAATGATCCCAGAGAGTAAGGTAAGAATGGCACAAGTCATGTGTCTGCAGCAGTGCATGTCTGCTTGGTGAGACTTCTGAGAGTCTGGAGCTTTGTGAACATTAAGCCTCAAGGTTAATAACAAGGTTCTAAATGCTCTCTGAAAATGTCAATGCATTTCATCCAGATCATAAATCCAAATGAACCAAATTTGGTGAAAATTAAACAAATCTTCTCCAAATTCAGCAGAGGCACTTCATCTCAGCTTATAGGCTTAAATGTCAGCCTTTTTTCCCAGAGTGTGGTTCTCATGCAATGCCTAAAACGTTGTATTTTTTTCAATACACAAAAAGCTCCCATTTCAGTCACTTCCAGTACCTCAAAAAAATGGCTAAGGATTTCATTTAAACATCCCAGTACTAAAACGGGCACTGTAAAAATCATTCATTCTGGTACCAATATATTAAATTAACACAACTTTTCACACAGCTGATTAGAAACCTCATGTTTTTAAGACTTTTTAAGGAGTCACAGCTGAAAAAAAAAAAACCCAAACCCACAATTATTCTGACTCAGCTATCAATTATATATCATAGTAAGCATCATATTGCATCATTTTGGGACTAGAATAGATCAACATCTAATAGCAATAAGAAAGCATAAGATCATCAAATTCAGCAGCTACACTTTGGCTTTAACAAAGAATACCAAGACACTAATCACAGCCCTGATAGAATAGGAATATGCCATGAACTGCACATACAGCATTCATGGTAAACAGCTCGGTGGCTTCTCCCCTAATATTAAAAGGCCAACTACAAAAATAAACATTTGTTTTTTTAAATCTTGGTTCTGGCAGGTAAATTCCCCCAGGCTAAGAAAAGACAGATAAGACGTAATAATTAGGAGGTGCTATCCAATATGCAAATCAGTTCCTCCAGGTTGCTCTGGAGTTGCTGAAGGTTGTTCAGCATGTTTATCCAGAGACAGTGGATTCCTTAAATAAATAAAAAAAAAAAATCCTGGGAAAGAAGCCACAATGAAGGAATGAAGAGAACCTGCCCTTTCACAGAACATCTACCTGACATGCCGCTTGCTAAAAAAATGTAAATGATTTAAAGAAAGGCTAAGCAGAAATGTACATCAAGTGCCATTATTTTATCCCCCACTTTAATCACACACTGCTGTTCAGAATGGCTTGGGATGTTGGTTGTTACAGAAGAGGTTTCTGTACCATTATTAGTACCTCTGAACAAATGCAGTGAGCGGGGAAAAAAGGGGCGTTGGGGGGAGAGGGAGAGAGAGAAGGAAATGTAGCAGTGGTTAAAGCATAGTTTAATAACTCCAATCTCAGTCACTTTTTTCATATGTATTGTATGTGCAAGTCCATAGTACAGCATAATGTGTCATAATTTGGCCTCCAATTCTGACAGCACTGCTTGACTTGGGCATTAAATCATTGCCCCGAGGAATTCACATTCTGGCAATTCCTGATGGTAGGACTGTCATCTCCTCCCACACATGACCTATCATTTTTGACATGATTGAATCAAAATTAGTCAGTACATTTAGATGTAAATTAGAGACATCCAAGAATAATAATGAGCACAAAAATATAGCTCTGTGTAATTGACACGGCAACAGCTTAGTACAGTCTTCCACAGTGTCCTCGAAATTATTAATATCATGATAACAGAAGTACTGTATCAAAAAAGTGAGAAAACTTTTCCTTTTTTTTTTTTTTTTTTTTTTTTTCAGAGGGGCATATTTAACTAACCTTTAAATCATAAGGAAATCTATAAGTGTTGGCTCACCTTCCCTGATGCGGATGGGACATTCACAGGGCCCCTCCACCATGCAGGGGGCAGCCCACTGCAGGCTGTGATGCTTCCCAAAAGCATGTAGGGGATCCCCGGTCTGCATGTGCTTCCAAGTGCTGCCTCACATCAGCACCACGCTTGGTGTTTTCTCCATTATAAGCCACTTTTGCGCACATGTGTTCTGACCCCCAAGGGTGTAAGCTTGTTGGGAAGGTGCCAGAAGCCACCAGCTCCAGACCTGGTCTGCCTTTGGGCTCCCCATCCCTGGGAAACAGAGAGGAAAATCCTCAGGGTGCAAATGAAGGAGGAGTGCTGATACTCTTGGGAAAAAAATAGGTGGAGAGAATGCAGTCCTTCACTGGATCTCCCTCCACTGTCAGGGAAGGGACCTCCATGAAGACAGGGCCTCAGAGTTCAGGGATGAGAGACCCTCGTGCAGATCTGTACAAATGCAGTATATAACATCATCACCACCACACACCCCTGAAGTACTCCCAAGTCAAGTAGAAAGAGAATGGAAATGGCAGAAATCTGGGGTTCTTTTCTTCATTTCCCCACCCCTTTTGCCAAGAAAAGGATAGGCCACAGCACTAGAACCAGGCTGAGACGGACAAAACCAGGAACAGTATTAAGAAATATTTCCATCTGGCTTCATCTTTTTCACTACAAAATGCTATTTAATGACTCTGGTGGTGACATTTTGCACATGAACACAGCCCACCATCAGCTGTCCCAGAGCTGCTGGGCACATTGCAACTGAAAAGCCCGGTTTTGTTGCCCCACAGGAGAACAGGTAACTGTTTAGGACCAAAACAATTCAGCAAGTCCTTTTTTTTGTATGGTGGGAGCATTTACATGTGTTAATATGGCACTCAGTGATCTCGATAACCCAAGTCTGTATTACTACCTTGAAGCAAACCTAAAATCTCCTGGGGTCATGCCAACATCTCAATGGTTGCGTACTGAGTATCTCCCTAAAGTCTTTGATTACCATGTTGCCGGGGGAAAAAAGAAATTAGCTGGAACAATTTCTGTGTCAGTTGTCGGTGATGAAAGGGGAAGTGCCCAAGATTACTATGTCCTCGATGCACTTGCCATACCTTCACTCAACAGAGATGTTAATATTTTGAGTAACCAGGTGAAGCAAGTGTCAAAGCTGTTTTATTGGAATATGTTTTTCTGGAAGCCACAAATCATAAAACCATTTCTGAAACAATATAGCAAACACTACAAAAGTTTCTCCGTGCAGAGCATATATGGCCAGAAACGCTGCTTAGTGAAACAAGAGCTGCTGAGAAAGAAAATTGTCTACCACTTGCAGCTCGTTTTTCAGGGCCGGTTAGCTGCTTGCACCCTGAACCTTGCAGTCCTCAGGTGCTTAGCACCTCTGAGAGCATGGCTCATGAGTGCATGTAATGCGAAAAATGCCAGAGCTTACTGGGGCAAGAATACACATTCTCAGTAGTTCTATTTCAAACAATAAAAATAAAATCCAGAAATATTTCTGTAAGAGGAGAAAAACACAGGTAGTTCTTGTGCAATTCAGGCAGATGCTCAGCACTTTTCCCTTTCACAGTTGTTGAAGGTAAAGAGCTTGTTTTTCAGATGTTTTCTGCCCTAAAGTGTCAATGGATTGCTACTGCCTTTTGAGTTTGCTGTAGTACTCAATGTGTGCAAAAGTGTCACGTCTCACATTCATGACAAATTCAGTCAGGTAGCTGTACAGGTTGCTTCTCTGTTTTTGGGAGATGAAAATGATCCGTGCATGCATGAAAGGAAGCCAGAGTAAATAACTCTAAATCCAACTGCAGCTTGTGCCAGCTTTGGCTGGATGAGATTAGTTCTGTAGGACATATGATAAAGAAGTTCAACTGGACTTGTAAAAGATGGCAGCAGTTAAACTAATGAAGACTTGGGCACTGTACAAAGATTTACAGTCACATTAGCATGTCTATGCTAATTTATCAAAAATGAAGGACATTTCAAAATACTGTTTGGATTTGATACAGAATGCCACTAAAAGGACTGGCATTTGGGAATGTAAGAAATGCTCTCTGGTAACAAAGGGCTTTGAAATCAACACAGAATGCCTGGCTTCCTTTCAATGATTGTGCCTGGAAATGGCTGTCATCTCCCATTTCTTCTTAACAAGGACTGACTCTGTAAGGCTCTCTTATTTATGAGGCCTGTCTCTTTTTTTCTCATCACAGGAGATGCTGCTTCCGGTAGACATGACCATAGTGGCCAGAAGTGACTAAAGAATTAAAGTGAAGTAAAAAAAGAAAAGAGGTGTCCCTTATATTTCTCTAAAGGAAAAACAAAACAAAACAAAAAAAAAAACTGAAAATAAGAGAAGGAAAGGAAGGCTGAGGAGGAAACAAAGAAAGCAGGAATAGAAATAGGAATGGAATGCCTTTTTGGAGCAATGTTACTGGACTAGATTCAGAATACTCAGAAGGACAAATGAAGGAGTTGACAAAGGACTGAGGGAAGCACATTCCCCAGTTTATGCAGGATGCAGCTGAGACTCAGTGAAGCTCCAGCAAACTGCCAGTGGAAATGAGTCTGGGGAGGAAAGGCCTGTGTTTTAGTGTTACCAGAGTTGGAAATCTGAATTAATTAACTATAAGGTCAGGATAAGAACATCTCACTAAAACTGAAAATAATCAGGACATACCTCTCCTAAACTCCAACAACATTATATTTTAATTCCTTGCATTTCTGGAGTGTGAATTATGTTCCCTTATCTTCTGGTGACAGTGCTTCTGGTAAATGCTCCTGCAGTTTGCGCTATATGTAGTAATCAAAAAGCACAGATTAGTGTCGAATTCAACATCTCCAAGAAGCCAAAAAACTTAAGTGACATTTCTGAAGTTTCTTGAGGAGGTTGTGAATGTTACGAGAAGTCCAAAACAAGGATCCCAAGCATTTAAAGTTGTACAGTTAACTATTTCAGACACACGTACTTCGTGTTTGAGCCCTATCCCTTGAAATTCATTCAAAACAAGAGGACAAATTGTGTTATGCAGAGATTCCCCACACAATAATGAGTCAGGAAATGTTTCTTGCTCTGGAATGAAACAGAGGAATTACCCACAGGAAGGAAGAGAAGTGCTCTGATGGTTGCTTCCAGAATAGGGCCCTACTCTCTAGTCATCCAGCGGACTGTGTGTAGTTTGGCAGATTAATTGCCAAAATTGCCAACATTTATACTTTTGTATCTGCCTTTTTTTTAATTATTATTTTGTCTTACCCTAATGATACCAAGGAAACCAAATGCAGAAAACAAAGTTGTTAAATATTACATTATAAGAGAGAGCATAAAGCGCCTTGATAAGGCTGACAAGCCGGCCTTGTGGGGAAACGTTACAAAAATAGTTCTTGCAAACTTTAGTGATGCTCTGTTGAAACAAGCCTTCAAAAATTGAGGCAAATCCCATCTCAGTCTGGCATGCAACAATAATAAAAGACAAGCGAGATATACAAAATTTCTGTCTGATAAACAGATCAACCAAGCTGCATTAAATTAGGTAATTAACACTTACCTAGTTTGTCAGAGATGTTTAGAGGAGCAACCTCATGCATGAACATAAAGTTATGTCTATAGGCAATCTCCTCTGGCATTCCTTTACTTGCTAGAAAAGTGTCTGATATTGCTAAAACTATAAGGTGTCTCAAATATATTTTGAAGGAGAGGGTAAAGCAAACTATATAGCTCTATTTAATGATTGCCTCTACATTGCATCAATGACTGGTCTAACTAGGACAAGGTGAAAACCCGCCTCCAGCTCTGTAGAGGCAGGAAAGCAGAATGTATGTTTATTATCATCCTGGTGAACAGAAATCCACAAGTAAAATAATCATGCATTGTTATAAATAGGGCAACTTAAAATCCACCTGAAAGGAAGAATATCAGTATCTCACAAAAGTGCATTGCCAAAATAAGCTATTTACCACATGAAAACGAATTATTTGGTAGTGGGTATTTTAATCTATTTTCCTTTGGCATTTTTCCTTGCATTTCCACTTCAGCAAATGGGAAGCATTTTGGATATTCTGTAATGCTTCAATTTAACAGTCTTCATGACAATAGAGAACAATTCTGTTATCACAGAGGCCTGCAGAAATGATAGAAAAACTGAATTATTCCCTAGATTATGTTCTGGTTGCTTCAAGTGACCAATCTTTCTG